>CM033800.1:12078205-12113481 GCA_019656835.1 Rhododendron ovatum
TATACCAAATCTAATACCATTTTCAGACATTGATAGTTTAAGATTCTCATTTCTTGTTTTGTAGCGGGAAAGAGATAGAAGTGGCTGAGCTATTGAAGATATGTTGGTTAGAGATTGGAGGCGCTATCCGAACAATTAATCTCTCACCAGGAACTTTGTATGAAATTGTATTTATCCTGATGAAACGTAACAACGACTCACAGTTCAATTTGGATCTTACAATCAAACCCCAACACTCAAAAGTTTTGAAGCGCTCTGAAAGTTTAGAAGACAAGCCTCTGAACAATTGGTTTGAGGTCTTGGTAGGTGAGTTCGTGTTGTCGGCACAGTACGTTGGATACATGGAATTCAGCCTGGGGCAATATGATGGGGACTGGAAGCACGGACTTGTCGTGAAATGTGCTATCATTCGACCTAAGAAGTAACAACATTAAATTTGGGATGCTATCAGAATTTTATGCTTGATTGAAAACAAGGGATGTCAAATGTCTACTTTGGTTTGTTTATCTGAAAGTTCATGGCATTGAATTTAGCTACTCGTTAGGCACATTTCTTTCGCTATTATCTTGTTTCTTATTTATGTTAAGTTGTTGCTTGTCCAAAGTTAGTCCCCGGAGTGCCCTACTATGGGACATCGGACTTCAACCCGAATTTGAAACCTGTTTGAGATGTTTTTTTTTTTGATCCGCACCTGTTTGAGATGTTGAATCGCCAATCTTTACGAAAGGCAAATTCTCCGGAGATCTTAATAATCTCTGCAACCAAACAAGTTATAACATTCTAGTAAAAAATACAAAGGGAGAAAAATGGACAAACAACTCCCTTAGCAGAAATCTCAAAATGAAAAAAAACTGGGTCCTAGCATATTATAAATGGATAACTCCTCTGATTTGTGTCACAACATTATTGAAAGGTTCATCTCACCACCGCTACTATGAATAAGGAATATCTCATAAGAGGGGATTAGAAAACACTTATGGAGAGGGAGAGCTCCGGAACTGGAACCACGGCGCTGCAAATTGGTTGTGGAAACTTTACCTCCATCGCAAAATCAATTGGCAATGAGTGGAAAGACTTCAAATGTTATTAAGTGATCACTTATTCTGCTCCCAAGAAATGTGAGACTACATTTCTTAGACATCCCCTCTCACGTGCAGCCGCGTTCTAGGTCTATCACGTGTAGCTTCTTTTGAGGTCTATCATCGTATAGCCTTTGCTGGTCTGTCATTCTGGGATGTGAATAGTAAATTCTATAAAATGAGGAGTGGAACGGACCTCGTTCTGATATTATGTGAAAACTTTATATTCATTTTCAAACTAATTGACAATGAGTGTATTGTTGTAAGCAAAAGGTCATTAAGAGGCTAAAGTTGAAGTGGTTAGTGTTAATCTTGTAATTAGTTGAGTGAGCTAAAAGCTTGTTAGTAAGGAGAAGTGTTGCATAGTGCTTTCTGTTGTGTTTTTGTTATAACTGCCATGTGGCAGTAGTTTCTCATTTATCTCTGTTTGTGTTTTTTTTTTTTTTTATATATACTAGGTGCATGGTGACATGCAAGGCACGTCTGTCATGTCCGTTATGGAGATCGATTTTGATTATTTTTGAAATTATAAATGTGGATGAGCGTATAAAAAGTTGTCTGCATAAGTACCATTCAAAGAGAAAATCAAAGAAAATTCATAACAAAAAACCATATACAAGGTAAGCAAACAACCAAGGAACCATGCATTAATGCATAGAACTGAATAGAGAGCCACAGAATACAACAGCTACACCTAACATGTAAAATGGGTGTATAAGGATATTGTGCTTAGCCTAAAAGGTGTGCAAGCGAGATAATGGACCGCTTTCTTCACATAGAAAAGCTTATAATGACAACTATTAAAATATCGACATAACCACACCTACATCAGCTTCTATGTAATAATCTCAGATTGCAAGCCCTGAGAAGGAGAATCGAGAAAACATGAAGTATCATGAGAGTAACTTGACCAACTTTGTAGCTATGGGAGTAATTAAATGATCTGCAATAGTATATTATTTTGGTTGGAACATAACTGCCTCTACAAGCTTATTATCGTTTCTATCATTCCAGTGGACCTTCCACCATGGCTCGTGGATTTCCCGAATTATTGCATATATAATTCACCCCGTCGAGCAGGGCCAGGTGGCAACAAAGGCTGCAACTCACTATCCTCATGTGGATTTCCCCATTCAATTCAAATACATAAACAGCAAATTAAAAGACTTGCTATCATTGTAAAGTTTATGCAAGTTAGACATACCAAAAGTATTTGAAAGGCAAATTCAACTCACCAAAAAATTTGTTATCCAGCTGAGGTTAGTTTTTGCAAAAAACTAATGCAAAGAGCTATCTATTCTTTTTGTGTGTGTGTGTGTGATGTCTAGAGCATCTTTATTTTCTGGGATGCTCTCTGTTGGGTTGGTATTGCCTGGACAAATTTAAGGAACCGGTTACTTCAGATGCATGTTGTTAAGGGGTATGGACCAAGTTTGATTTCCCATCCTAATAAAAACATTATCTAGATTTAGACTTCAAGACGTGGTCCAAGCCTACTTTCAAATTCTTGCATCATAATTAAAATCCCTGAAGCTAACTGTTCAGAAATATGTAATTAAAACTACACACACACAAAGCATTTGACCTATACTTGCAGATGAGTGTCCCCGGTAAGCACCAATATCCAAATTTTATTAGCAAAACCATCTTCAATTATTGATCACAGAGGAGCAGTGCGAAGATTATCTAATGATCAAGAATAATATTAGACACAAAAATTCAGTAAATTATTCTAAGAGCTAATGAACCTATACTCTAAAAGAAAATTTGGTTTTTTTTTACTAACCTTGTGGAGGGTGCAGTTCCTGCCAATATGGATTGAATAACATTGTCCAATCCCAACACCTATAAGATCGGAAACACTATATGTATGTATCAAAATGGACACTCAACGAACTGCAGACCAGCATGTAAAATGGAATGGCATAATTTTACTGGCAATACAAAAGACAATATTAACTGGAATGGTGGTTCCACACTTTGACTATTCAAACTGATTAAAAAGTAAAGCATGTTTTTTTAATCCACGCGAATAACTACAATTAAGATATAACTTTAGTACTATAGCACATGAATGTGTTATGCACAAGAGCATCCAATCACCTAACCAGATCACCCCTTAGAGTCCATTTCAAATTATCACTGAGGCCTAATATATCTTTAGTCACGCTCAAAACTACTCTAAGCTTTATAATCCAAGTGACCAGTGCCTTGATGCTTTGCGATAGGCCTTGAAATAGTAAAATCCTCCATGTGGACTATTATATAATGATCCTTGACATAAATCCATCAGATAAATAGGACATAAATAACCATGGCACTGCAACACAAAACCCAAGATTAAGAATTCTTCAAATTTCAGTAATCTATGCACCGACCGCACAAACTTATCGCACACAAGATCGTACATGAACTCACAACATAAATTATGCATCAAAAAAATGGCAGAGATCCTAGCTATTTATTGTCATTGGGACACTTGCATTTTTTTTAGTTTTCTTATAAGCGCATTACGATTTCACACATTCTTATGAGGGGTACACAGGGTCTATAAACTGCAAGACTCGTGTCCTTGTGAGAGAATTGTGTCCTTGTTTTTGTCTAAAAGGTATGCACGTACAAAAGCTTCTGCTTAACGGGATACTATAATAAGGACGATGAGGCACACACAATGGTTTGTTTGGATGTATAAGAGAAAGATGAGGAAATAAGAGAGAAAGATGAGGGCATGAATTCATTGATGTAGTTTTGGGGATCTCCGGTGCACATCTGATAAAGCACAAACAGCTGCTGATGATATAAACCAGTCCAAGAGAAGCGGAAAATTTCACCCACAATCATCAACATGAAGAAAACAGGCATCATTTCCAGTGAGTTCTAAGGCCCTCTCTGCTATCTCCCGAAAATCACTCTTCATTTCCATCAACAAGATTGGGAAAACTAAAGTATCAAAGAAACAAATAGAATGGAAGAAAGATCACTGTAAGAAGCTGAAACTAAAAATAGAGATGTCAAATAGGGACACTAGTTAAACTCTACCGATTAGCCAAAAACTTCACACATTTCATCAAACATCTTGTGAGCAATCCAATTATGACTGAATTTACTTCCAAGAACCAATGACAAATATACATGTAAAATTACTTCAACATAAATAGAAACCCAAGATAATCACCATAAAATAGATCCTACCAAACCAAAAAACAATTAAATTCACTCTTTAAAAAATTAAACAAATGCAGACCTAATTGTTGTACAGCTTGCTTTCTGCTCAGTATCATCGTGGGCCTCAGAAGAAGATTTGTCGGATTCCTCTTGCTTCTCCGCTCCATCGTCATTCTATTAATACCAAAACGAGAAACAGAGAATCATAAGAATCATAAAATAAGATTGATAAAATAATAGTACTGGAGTTGTACTAATGATAGGTAGACATGCATATGAAACAAAATGCACTTCTTACTCCTCACTCTGTAATGGTACACGCACCAAAAAACCAATCATACCAGACAGAGAAATCTTCAAAAACTAATACAAAGCAATAAATCAAAAGAAATACTCTGTGATTTGGAAAAAATGAAAGCCCAAATGTAAGAAATCATGAAAACTCTACGCCTCACAGACCTATGTCAGCCATCCCAAGGCCCTAAAAGTGGCATGCAACATGAATGAAGAAAGCAAAAATCATAAAATAAATAGTCGAAAGCAAAAGAAACATGAACAAAAAGAAGAAAAACAAAAACTTTCAGTAAATTTAAACAAATGAAAGAAGCAAAGTATAACAAGATTGAAAGCAAGATTACTTCTGTAGGGGTGGATTTCTTACCTTTGGTCAGATGGGTTGATGAATCCGAGAGAGCTTCTAATGAAACCGAAACTCCTGTTACAAAGTAGAATCAGGAAATTTGGGATACTCTATATGGAGACACATGTTTTAGAATTATCGTGATGTAAAAAAGCCGTAAATGGAGAAGGGAGCCAAAATTATGCGTATAGGGAAAAAAAATACCAAATCGAATCAAACAAAAATCTTGGAAGGAGGAATCAAACCCACCGTTAATCTATTTAATACACTTGTGCTGTATGAGGACCGCCGAAGAGAGGGAAGAGATAGCAGGAGAGATGCAGAACTTGTGCAATTGATAGAGTGTGAGTGACTCACCGCCAGGGGCGATAGCTCTGTTGAGAGAGAGAGAGAGAGAGAGAGAGAGAGAGGTTTGTCGTGGTGAGGGAGGGAGAGAGAGAACGGGGAAGGTCGGAGAAGATGGACATGTGAGAGCTGAGAAGATGTACGTGTGAGACTCACTGTGCCACGTAGCCCACTATGTGGAAAAAGTAAAATGACAATTTTGGACAACCCAACAAGAACAACAGTCTCCAAATCAAGGGTTAAATTGGTCCAAATTAGAAAAGTGCCAAGCGAAAAATTGGCCGAAACTCTCTTCTTCATAGAGGAGGAGGATAAGGTTAGGCTTAGCTTGTAAGCAATTCAATCAAGACAGAAATGAAAAGTTCTCTCTCTTCGTTCTTTATTTTCTCTCTCTAGTTCCTGAAATTCTGCTATTAGTTTGTAATGATATCGGAAATTCCACAATGGTCAAAATTCGAATGAAAGTTTAGCTCGCTTATTGTATAAAGTACAGCTCAAATCTGTTTTCCAAGGCAAGCCTAGATGCAGACGAAAAACCAAAAAGCTCAAACAAAGGCATATTAGAAGTTTTTTTTTTTGTTTTTGAAACTAACAACATAACTTACATTAAGTCAAAAGGAGAACAAGAGTGAGTTTTTTACATCCTCCCTGATCCTTAGACAAAGCTGATAACAAAAAATCGACAGCCCTATGTAAAACAAAACTACCCTGAAGACCTCTTCATTAGTGAAATGGGCATCTCAATGCAGAGAAAGCTTATTGTAAGGACCTTAAATAAGGACCTTAGGTAAGGACTCATGGATCCCGATCAAATTTCAATAATCCAAGTTATTCAATGTGTGTAGAACATGATTTTAAGGGGTCTCTCTAGAAATCAACAAAAAAAATATGACCAAGAGGTGCTTGTTTTAAGATCATTCAATAAAAACTACCCGGATCAAGCACTTTCCAGTCATATTTGTTGCTGATTCCTCGCGGAACCTTTAAAATCACGTTTTGATCACATTAAATTGTTCGAATTATCAAAATTCAATCGGGATCTATGAGGTCCTTACTTAAGCTATGTAAAGGAGTCCCTATAGGAAGGGGGCTGTCTCAATGCATTATTGTCTAACATGTCAGCTACACCGTTAGCAAAAGTGACCTTCACAGAGGAGATCACAGAAACCAGAGCCTGAAGGCCCTGAACCTCTTGGAGCATTCGCTTGAGCCGACTTGCTTCCTACACAAGGCATTATACACAAAGGCTTAGAAGTTGCACACATATATACAGAACCATGCATCAAACAGTATTAGTTCACAAAGGGAAGTACATTGTTTTCAATCCTGTGAGTAAATCTCCTCGTGACCGTGCAGCTCAAACTTATTCAACCATAGCAAGACACCAGCTGAAATTAAGTTACCGTATTGTATACTAAGTTATACACTAAAATGTGAACAGGCAGGGACACAGCAACCTTGATTATTATGCAGCAAATATTTCTCTCTGTACCAGATTTGGGCCTCCACGAGCATCATTCCTACATCAACAAAGTTGATACACTTAGAAATTCGAATGCCACTTATCCCAGAGAATACACCAAATAGAATACAAAACGAACAGGGAATATTTGAAGTGTAAGGTAGAGCAACTTTAGGAGGAATAAAATCCAAAGATCTTAAATTTGAAGAT
Organism: Rhododendron ovatum; assembly: GCA_019656835.1. Lineage (NCBI taxonomy): Eukaryota > Viridiplantae > Streptophyta > Magnoliopsida > Ericales > Ericaceae > Rhododendron > Rhododendron ovatum. The sequence continues at coordinate 12,085,107 of CM033800.1, forward strand.
ACATTTGCCCTCCGAAGAAAGAAGCAAAAGTCGTACTCTATTTTAAGCGCTCCTCTCTCTTCATGTTTGAAGATAGAGGAAAGACCCTGTAATTTACATTCCAATAGATTGATCGCAATATCGGTTCCTTGAAGAAGGATGTCCCTAAAAGTCGATAGATTACTCGCTCCGTCGCGCAAAAATAGTTCACTAAGGAAAGACGAGTAGTTTTCACATTAAAAAGTATACTATTCATGTGGATGATTTTTAAGTTTTTTCACACCAAGTGCATACCTAGCGTAAACCATTGCTTCCTCCCATGAGGTTACTTTGAGAGAGGGATTAGATTTGTTCGTTTGTAGGTGCAATAGCGTGCCTGGGCTACAACAAAAACTGCAATAACTGCTGAACCGGTCTATACCACATCAAACCGTACATTTTGGTCCAGATCCGTGGATTAATATGGTCTGGTCACGAATTGAAAATTTTGAGAAGTGTAGTATATCGTTCGGTCCAGGAACATTTGGTATGAAAATGTGGATTAACCGAACCAGACCATACTTAATAACTGCACCCTACTTACTAATTTTTAGTCATGTCCCGACTTACGAACATGTATTCCTAACTACACCACTGCGGGATAAAACCATAGACATCCAACTTCTTTTTGTGCTAAGCAAAAAGGGTTTAGAGGAGGCGGCTGAGCATAGCAACTCTCCTTGGGTGTGATCATAGGAATTCTAGACCTGTGGCGAGCCTTGGAATGGACCAAAGAGCCATAGCAACTACTGCCCACCAAAGGCTAGTGGACTTAGGGCGAAGCTACCTCGGGCCCCAGCTCCCTAAACGTCCAAGTTTTAAAATTTTTATTTTATATATACTTGAATTTGAATATTATTGATAATTCTTCATGTATAACAACTTATAATCCTAATAATTTTGGTTTGACTTGATAAAAAATTAGTTATTTTACATTCCCATTTATCAATTTCTTTCATATATAAAAAAATAAACACGTGACAGTCGAAGTAGTATAAAGAAAAATAAAATGATTGGTATACTATGATTGCATTAGGCTATAATCATTTCAATATAAATGTAATGTATTATATGGAAAACAAAAACTTTATGATATAGTAAGTATATGTTTTGATAAAAAAATATATGTCTATTAAGCCGGCTCCGAGAAAGTTCAAAAGTATATATCAGCGTGACTCAAATCCGTGACCACCTAACCATCCAAACCCTATAAGTGTGAGCCAAGAGCCACTAGGCTATCACCCCTGGTGGTCCATAGACAACTAAAAAACAAGCTGGTCCAAGGATTTGAATTGCCGAAGCGAATCTTGTAAAGACTGGAGCCAAAGATAAGTATTTTTTCTTTTAGCTAGGTCGCAAAATTACTACGGCATGAAGCAGGGATGGAACCAGGATGACATAAATGCGGGAGCCGAACTATATATGAGCAACAAGATTTTGAAATTTTAAGTTTCGGAATTTTAATAGTTTGTTTGGTTTAAGTTTGGAGGGAGGTTTTTTGGATGATTAGTGGAGAGAAAGAGAAAGAAAAATGAGATTAATAATGGAAGAAAACTTACAAGAGACCACATGCACAAAGCACCAAGCGAAATTGAGTTTGGGATCCAAAACGAACACGTTCTTAAAGTATTTAAATGTCTAAACAACACTCCATACAAAATACAATATCTAGGTGTTCTTAACAAATAAAAAAAACTCCAACTAATATTAAAATTTATTTATTTTTGTGAAAAAAAAACCCAGAAATAACGCGGGAGCCATGGCCCCCATATGACCATTGATGGATCTGTCTCTGGGCCATGAAGAATTAACAGCAAAGGCAAAATGGCAGAATTGTAATTGCACTACTTGCCCAAGAAACTAAGGCTGTTTGGAACCTAAGGTAAAGAAAGGAAAAAAAGGAAAACTAAAAAAATTTCTCTCCTATTGTTTGGTTGAGAGAGAAAGAGAAGAAAATAACAATTTTAAATTTTGAGAATAGTAAATTTTTTTCTTCCTTTTTCCTCCCATTTTCTTTTCTTTTGTTTTCCACAGGTTCCAAACAGAGCCTAAAATAAATTACTCGCTATTTACAACGAACAGCACAATCGAAACGGTACACAATCTATACGTACGTATGAAGTACGAAAATCAACAAGAAGTTGAGTAAAGCAAGTTTTTCATTGAATTTTGGGCGTAATAAAAAGAAAAGAGAGTACTGTATGCTAAGAAGTTGAGAAAACATACAGAACTCGACTTTGGATACTGATCCATAGCGCACGGATTGTGTGCAGAGGAGTATATGGGCCCATTTCAGGTCACCACAAAAATTTTAAAGTAATTTTTTTGAACAGTCTTGATAACAAAATCAGCTCAATCAAATAATGGTAGTTTATGATTCAATCTTTCAAATTTTCAATCAGAATCTAGCATCCTAAACTTTGGATGTATTTTGAAGAGAAGATACATAATTGGATCAAGTACTCATAGTTATTCAACGAGCTGATTTTTACTCTGAAAAAAATCAGACAAATTATTAAAAAACTAGTGAATAACTCGGATGGGCCCAAAATGGACCTCACATACAGGTGGCACATAATGTGTACACTTGGAGTTCGGTACCCAAACTGTTTTTGAAACACGAATGGCACCGATCAACTAACTGTTGCGTAAAAATACCCGATCACCCACACAACAGAAGTTTAATGAAAAACAATCACACACAAAAGAGACACAAATTACGTGGCTCTCCAAACTCGGGTACGCCCACGGAGAGAACAACTTCCACTAATATTGAATGAGTACAATGAGATACAAAATACCTTACTTTAATTCTCAAGCTCTCGGTATTTTTATCTCCCTCAAACTCCACAATATTCTCTCTCTCAAAACGTACTGTTCCTATGCCAACAACCTTGTTCACCGTGTTGTTTGCCATCCTAACGGTATGTTTTCGAATGGCCGATGGAAGAGTTGTGAGGTTGACCGGAGTTCGACATGTACCGGGACTAAGGAAAAATTTAATTTCTTTGGAATGTTACATTCAAAGGGTTGTAGCTTTGCGACAAGGGATGATGTTATTGAGGTTTTCAAGAATGATAAAGTGATGTTGTAAGGAAAAATGGCGGGCAATCTTTACAAGCTTCAAGGTCGAGTTGAAGTGTGGCGTGCAAATGGTGGATACCGAGCAAGAAAAAATTATGGGCGTCGGGTTACACAAGTATGGCGTGTGAAGACGCAACAAGCGAGGCACTATGCGTGAGCAACATTGAGAAGTAAGTGCCTCAATTGTTGGTTTTTTTAAAAGTTGAAGGAAACTACAAAGCAAACGATTAAGTTTGTGGTCATTTCTAAAAGAAGAAAGATTAAGTTTCTGGACTATGCCTTCAATTTAATTGGCGATTGATAAGGTAAGTTGCATTTAGATGGAATTGTTTCAAATGTAACTGAATTATTAATGCTTCCCAAACCCACCCAAACAAGCGCAGCCTTGTTTTTGGAGAGAGAAAGTGGGAGGAGGGAGAGACATACCAGTTAGAGAGAGAAAGTGCCCGAAAGAGACGGAGCAGAGGAAGCTTTGGCACTGCGCAAGAGATAGAGGGAAACGAAAGGAATTTGGTGTTTATTGAACGAAAATACTTTACAGTGCAGAATAGTATTGGCTGTTAATAGCAATATTAGACATGCATGTCTAGATAATCACCCAAATTATTCAATGCTTTTGGAGCACCGTCACCTTCCACTGCACAAGTCTTTTTCACCATATATTTGCATGAGAGTCGCTCACTTTGTAGTTAATCCCGCACAAATATGTGATGGAGAAAGCACCTGAAGCACTATGTGGCGTAGCTCTACAAGGAAATACTCTCGCCAGTTCCTTTTTAAGTGTCTCAATTCATAAATCCAATTTTTTTTATGGAGACAATCATTCCATTCAAAGTTATAATTATACCCTACTTACATTTTATATAGATATCGTCATTATACTTTTACTTACTAACTTTTTAAAATAGAATCAACTTTCAGGAACAAAATGAAAAATATACAAACTTTTACCCACAAACTTTACGAGACGAGTACTTATTAAGAGATGGCCAAAAGTAGAATATTAGACTCTTAAAAAGGGGTAGAGGGAGTAATATTTTTTCCTAATTACATATCTGGGTTGTGGTGACATCACAAGGGTGAGGTGTGGCACTACAAGAAAAAGTGTATTCAGTGACGAAAAAGTGGTCAAAAAATTTAATTTTGTCGCTACAAGACTATATTTGGCTACGAAAAAATAAATTTGTCTCTATTTTGAGAATTTCTACGACGAAATATTTCATCACCAATTTTACCTATTTAACGGCGAAAAACAATTTTCGTCACCAAAGGTGCCCATTTGGCTGAAGGTGTAAAAAAGGAGACAAAATTATTTTTCGTCGCCAAAGATAACCATTTGGCGTTGAAAAATAATTTTCTCTCATTTTTTATGCTTTTGGTGATGCAAAATTTATTTTGTCGCCAAATGGGTACCTTTGGTAACTAAATTTATTGAGGTTGTGTTTCGTCGCCAAATGTATTTTGGTCATAAGTCTTTGCCCAGAACTCTGATTGGCTAATTCAAATTTGTTTGAACAATAACACAAAGGGCTACAACTTTCATGTTTATCAAAATTGTTAATTTTTGTTTAAAGGTTCAAAATGACGTTTGAAATATATTTTAATGTTAAACGTATATGTTATTTATTAGATATGTCAAATTTATATTGAAAGTTGTATGGTGCTGTTGGTTGAAGATTGCGCAAGAAATTCAAGAGACCTGGGGTTCAAAACCAAGAGTTCTTTTCCATATGAAAAGGAATATAACTATACTATAATCAGTGAATTTATTTTATTTTTTTTGTAGTGTGGCTTGCCTCACCCACAAGGTGTCCCACAATTCGACCAGGGAAAGGTAGGGATGGCTATTTCGGCTGATGACCCTACCCGCTCACATCTTGTCTCGAATAGATTTGAAATTCGGGGATGTGGGGGATTTTTCTAGAGATTGGGTAGAGGATTCGATGATGATTTTTAAAGTTTTTGTGTAGAGAGTTGATTAAGATGCACATAGTGTATTGTAATATTTGTTGTTATTAATGTATTTCTTACTCTTCCACCATAAAGAATTGATTGGAGGCCTCGTTTTCATCCAAGAATATATGTGGAGGTGGCCCATACATAGTGACCAATAAAAGAACTTTGTCCAACAAGATAATTTGGAGTGGAGTCATATATGTTGCCAAGAATTCTAGGAATATGGATGGAAGGGGATCCAAAATTTTTGTACTCATCAAGTCTCACATAAGTGATCAAAGATCTTCATTTTATAGAAAAGATTTCCTTAACAGATTCTATAAAAAATTAGCTCAATGTGATATGGATAAATGCTTGAACAATTCACCAAGTTTTTGGTTCAAAAGTTTGCAATACAGAATTTTACGGCAGAAAAATGGATGAATTATTCAAGAACTTACCAATATCTGAATGAACCAATTTTTTAACACGGCATTTTGAACATTATTATTTGCAAAATAAACTACTAAAACCATATATGGGCACACAATTGAGAATTGGATACTTGCTTACTTGGTCCAACTTGACAAACTTTTGGTAAAGAATGATGCCATGTTTCATTTGAGAATTGGATACTTGCCTACCTGGTCCAACTTGACAAACTTTTGGTAAAGAATGATGCCATGTTTCATTGTGAAGAATCCCATGTCCACAATCCGAAGGTAAAAATGAAAATTTGACATGTAAATTATTTGATTGGAGAGAGCCTCGAATTCTAGGTGTTGGATACGGATTCCGGTCCCTGTAGCCCTGAAGAGTCATTTCACTTTAAAGCCCCGCCAAAACGGGAAGTGCTACAATACACACCCCTTATTTGGGTGTGTATCATATGCACCCTCATTAAAACACACTAAAATGTTATGATTCCCAAAATGTTATGAATGTATTATTCAAAAGTTACGAATCATATGATGAAAAGTTACGAATTTTTAGTATAAAAGTTACGATACAAAATAAAATGTTATGAATGATCGGTCCTACAAGCAATTTTTTTATGAGGTGGCACAATATGAACCACACAATAGGTGCATATGATGCACACCTTAAAAAGGTGTGTATTGAAGACTTTCCCCGCCAAAACGGTGTAGTTTTGGGGTAGAAAATAAGACACTTGAGTTTCGCCAAAACGACGTTGTTTTGGTCTTCTATTCCTAAACTAGGGAGAAAGTCCACCGGCGTACTCTATTACCAACACCATATCTCCTCGCACACCAGTACCATCGCAAACAAGGAAACCCACCATCGCCACTTGACACGCGTCCACCATAACCACCAAAAGCTCGACGCCACCGTAGCAAACCATTAGATCCTAAAGTACTCTCAATTTTATTTTGTGAATTCGATTGTTGAGATTAGGGATGGTGGAGGCACTCTCAATTCTTTGATATACTTGACTTCGGTTAGGGTCTGCTGATGTTGCTTCTCTTGGAGCTACGTATTAATTTGGTTTCTTAGTCGGTTTTCATTTGTGTTGCTATTGGATCTATCATTTGAAAATTGGTTTTGAAAATTTTCATAGCCACTTGAAGCTGGTAGAGATAGATCCTTTGAAGATTAACTTGGGTTTCAAATTTGAGTTGAAACATTTGTATTTGTTATACGGGACTACAAATTTGGTGTTTCAAGTTTTTTGGGTTGAGTAACTTGAGTTTGAATGTGGTTGAGACTTAATCGAATTTGCAGTTGTTTGAACGCCTTTTTGGGCACATCCCACTTAGGGCGCGGTTTGGGACGGCCTTGAAGGCGCTTTGTTTGATTTTACATATTGTATTTGTGCGCTCTCATTGTGGTTTAGTTTTTTGGTTTGGTTTTGGCTATTGGGACTCGAAATTTAAAGTTGTCACGACTTTGCGTTTCAAGTTAGCTCGATACTTTAGAAATTTGGTCCTTTGATTTTGCATGGGTTTGTTCTGATGTTTGAAGATTTGGATTGAGTTTTGGTTCATCTGTATAGTTGATTGCTTGTTCCGTTCGTTCATCAAGGGCTTGTTTGTTTCCTTGGAATCTTGTTGGTTCGAGCATGAAGAGAATGGTTTTGGATAGTTCGTCATGTGTTTGATTGGCTTTGTGTGGAATATGGATATCTGGCCGAGGTAGAAATTTGTGGTGATCAGTTCGCCCAGTATAGTCACCTCTGTCTGAATTGAGGTAATGGCCGTCCGGATGGTCGTCGACAACGTCATTTTCAAGCTCTCTGTTTATTTTTGTCTGGACGGTAGTTAAGCCCGTCTAGATGCGGGACAACTCAGGATTTTGCACTTTTAGAGCTTTTATGGAGTCAGAAATCTACTTAGGCAAGGATTTATTTAGAAAATATTCTCTTACTATAAATACTTTGTATCGGGATTCATTATTTGCATGTGAGAGAAAATGTAATAGTCTCGTAAAATTTACTTGTTAGGCAAATTTTCTCTTATATTATAAATACTTGTACTGAGATTTGTTATTTACGTGTTAAAGAAAACATAAGTCTCAATTAGGATTTGTGAGAGAAAATTTGTATTTTTGGATTTGGTAAGATTTTAGTGGGGTTAGAACAGATACATACTCTTCTTTGTTTTGAGCATTCGTTTGTACAACTTACAAAGCACAATTTGTTACTTTTTATCAGGTTCTTGGTGAGAATGGATTGTACATTTTCTCCACCACTATTGTAATTCAATCTTTTTGAACTTTGCAATCTGGAATTTCATATGACATTCTTACGTGATATTGATCATTTTGCAGGTGTGATTTAAAAACTAAGTTTTATTGGGTAATTGTGAAATAAAAAGATACTGTATATGCAAGTTGAAGAGTCAGCTTTTGGCGCGGTCAATCTCAATAATCTACAAACGAGAACTTTGACACTGGTGTCGTGCCAGCCAACATCCCTTTGATGCCTGAGTTGAAATATTTGTGGAGAAAACTATATAGAGATCAAGCAAATTATGTTGCGAGAGTCGTGTGACTATCCCTATCCCTATTGCATGAGGAGTCAATGTATAGACGTTTCAGAAGTAGAGCCCTAGTATGAGTGGATCCTTGGATCGTGGGATACAATGTTGACAAGGGTGGCATCGATTATCTCCAACAGCCTTAATTAGCTTTCTTAGATCCCTTAGGATTAGAAGTTAATCCCGTAAGGAACACACCTAGGGGTTGTCCAAGTGATAAGGGCGAATGACTGACTTCGGGAGTATTCCTCTTGATCAAGGGTTCGATTTCCTACGGGGTGAGTACCTTGATAGTAAGTGGGGAGTAGTGATTTGTGTTGCCGCACTAGTTCCCCCGAGATTTTGGTTGCGCAGTCGAGTCCAGTTATGGCTCCGCTGTAAGACTGTTCCTTGATTATAAAAATAAAAATAAAAAAATCCCGTGAGATTTGCACTGTTTGTACTTTGTAGCTCCCGGCCCATAGAGATGGGGTTGGTGTAGGAGTGCCCTGACATGAATAAACACCCGTTTAGGGTAGTTATCCTAATAAAGGCGATGATTTCCGCATTCTCGGCCATAGATGGTCCGAGCAGCCGTTCAATACCGAGCAAACCTTATCCGAGCTTAGTAAGCTCCTAGTCAGTGGTTGGTTTATTCAAGGGTGGAAGTATTAAGGAAGAGACCTGGGCTGTATCCCAGTGAAGTGGGAAGAAAAAAAAAATACATGTAAAAATTTAGTCCAATAAATTTTAGCCCACCTCATTTATAGGTGAACTTGTTGAAAATATCGATTCAGATGTGATAATAAATAATTTCTACTTTGTAAAACAACGCAGGACACAATTAACTTCTATAGGGGTATAACTTCAGTAGGGTGAAACTCTTTTTGGTTCCTATATATTACTCCATCCGTCCAAAATTTTTTGTCCGGTTCGCAAAATAGAGTGTTAAAGATAATGCAATTTTTTCAAGGAAAAATTCAAATTTTTTTCACAAATTAAAAATACTCATTGATATCTAGTAAGTTGTTGAAAAACTTTTGATTTTTTCTTGCAAAAATTGTATTATTTTTAACACCCCGTTTTACGGACCGAACAAAGAATTTGAGACGGAGGGGGTAGTTTATTAAGTATTTGGTTAGATTAAATTTTGATTCCGTCCTTAGCTTTTTTTTTTTTTGAACATGCCCTTAGGTTTATTCCTATCAAAAATGGGTGCTTTCAGTTATCCACAATATTCCGAAAGTAACACGACCCAATAACTTGGGAGTGTCTATATAACAAGTTTTTTCTTTCCCCTCCCAACTCCAAAATTGGCTTGGACTTTGCTCCCGTATTCTCACACCTGCACACCCGAGACACACAGCATTAGAAACAAACCAATAGATTGATCTCCATCTGCTCGCCGGCGACTATAATCCGATGGGACTGTATGTGGTTGTGGCTGGGGGCTCTATATGTGTGGCTGATATATTCGTTTGTGGAAAATATCAACTCGTGCACATGATTTGAACAAATTTTTTTTTTCTCTTGATCATTAGCACTTATCCTAATTTTGCTTGTTTAGGAACGAAGATGAAGAGACAACGGGGAAAGACTCGAAGGGGAAAGAAATAGCAGCTGGAAACAGAATCACAAGGCCCTCACTCAATTTCTTAGCGATTCTCTACGAACACCACATAGCCGTCGACACTTCTCGTCCTGACCAGCTCTGCAAACGGCTTTATGGCGGTGTTTACTTGAAGCCCAACCAACTGGTATGTTCTTAACTTTGACGTATTGCGAGACTTTTAGGCTCCGTTTGGTTTGGTATAAAATGTTTTCCAATAAAATATATTTTTCTCAATTTCTGGTGTTTGGCTAGGCAAAAGAAAGTAAAATAATGTTTTCTCTCATACGGGCACAAATGATTTCACTTGGAATCACCCGTAAGTACTTGTTTTAAGGGCCCAAAACGTGGTCTCTTTATTGGACGGCGGAGTCTTTAGTTCTTGCAAAAGCCTTAATGGGTGATTATTTCTCCATTATGGCAACCCCAAATTTCTCTCTCTCTCTCTCTCTCTCTCTCTCTCTCTCTCTGCGCGTGTTCACATATTGAGTGTGTGTATATATATATATATATATATATATATATATATATATATATGTATGTATATATATATGTATGTATGTATGTATATATGTATGTATGTATGTATATGTATAGTAGTCCATAAGAGTATTGCAGTTACTAAGTTTTCTCAAATTGTGTTTCATGGAAATTTTTTGTCATGAAAAATATTCTTCAATTGCTAACTAAACACACAAAAGATAAAAACAAAAAGATTATTTTTTGTAAAATTATTTTACATGGAAAATATTTTACATCGTGTAATATTTTTATGTCGAAACAAACGGAGCCCGGAGCCTTAAGTCAGTTAATTCTAGGGTAAAAAGGGGTTTTCTCTCTCATCTTGTAACAGATCTTGAAATGAACTGAATGGCGCGCGTGCGCTCTCTCTCTCTTAGAAATTCAGAAGAGAATCTAAACCTAATTAGAGATAACTGTAATTAGAGGGAAGAGATAGCACTAGGCAATAGCTCTTACTTTTTGAAATAATTAGAAAAACACAAACATGCATGAAATCTTTGATCAAGAATCGATCAGCATGGTCGAGTTGAATGACCATTATAATTATATCATTGTAAGCTATACATATCTAACAACAATTGGCTTTTTGACTTTTTTGGTCCCAAAGTATTTCCGCCGTGCCATTTTGGTCTCTAATATTTCAATTGTTAATATTGCATCCCCAAAGTATTAATTTGGTGTTTAAATGGTCCTTGCGACTCACGCCGTTCCTTTCCTCCATCAAAACCAAGGGCAAGCTTGGTATTTCACCTCTTCCATCACGCCAAAGCCCCTCTCTCTCTCAAAACGGTGTCGTTTAGTTGGAAACATAAATTTTTCTCTTCCATGATTCTCTTAAGGTTCTCATTGAAAGGCTTAAAGTCAAAAAAATAATTATGACTTTTTAGGATAAAATGATCAAAAAATTAAGATCTTCGCACATGTTTAAACAGATTGAAAATTTGAACACTGAATTTTTTTACCATATTTTTTAATATATAAATAGCCTAAAAAAATCAAGTGTTTCAATTGTTAACCCGTTAGAACCGGTGCGAGGATCTTAATTTTCTGATCATTTTATCCTAAATAGTCATAATTAATTTTTTGACTCTAAGAGAACCATAAAAGAGAAAATTTTGTTATTTCACCTCTCCCATCACACAAATGAATATCATGTGCGTTGTACCATCCCTTTATCAGTTGCCATATACGTACATATACACAAACTGTGAAGCCATTACTCTCAGAAAAATCCCACTCACGTATGTATATCACGTATACATATGCGTATATGTATTTTTAGGTTGTTCATATATTACTCTTTCTGTCCCTTTTTATATTCCTTTTTAAAAAGTTGATGAGTAAAAGTGTAATGATGATGTCTCCATAGAGGGTAAGTATGAAAAATAATATTTTGGAGGTATAATTATGTTGACCTCTAAAACTGCGTGAAAGTTAAAAGTCAAATATGAACACTTAAAAAGGGACGGAGAAAATAAAAAGTATGGTTATCCCTTTTTTAGTCACGATATACATACGTATACCCATACTGTGAAGCCATTACTCTGAGAAAAATCCCACATACATATGTATATCACGTATACGTATTATTAGGCTGTTTATATATCAAAAAAATTAATTATGACCCTTTAGAATAAAATGATCAAAAAATTAAGATCTTTGCACTGGTTCAAACGGATTGAAAATTGAAACACTTGATTTTTTTAGGCTGTTTATATATTAAAAAATATGATTAAAAAATTAAGTGTTCAAATTTCAATCTGTTTGAACCTGTGCGAAGATCTTAATTTTTTGATCATTTAATCCTAAAGAGTCATAATTATTTTTTTGACTTTAAGACTTTACCTAAGAAGAGGATGCCCCATCCACCATCCATTCCGTTGGTCGTCTCAGCTATTATGGTTGCTAGACGGAGGGAGGTGTGGGCATATGGGGGCCAAGGCCCCCGTGCAGTTTCGGGTTTTTTTTTTTTTTTTAAATTTTTAAATTTTTTTTATTTGGTGAGAACATCTAGGTATTGTATTTTGTATTGGATATTATTTAGACATAAAAATGTGTTCGTTTTTTATCCCAAAACCCAATTTCTCTCTCTGTGCACGGTCTCCCATAAGTTTTTCTTTCAATTATTGATCTCATTTCTTTTTCTATCTCTCTCTACTTACTATCCAAAAAAACCTCTCTCAAAATTTAAACCAAACAAACTATTAGATTCCCAAACCTTCAAATTTCAAAATCGTGTTCATAGGTTGGCCCCCGTGTTTTCTTCATCTTTACTGTTTTTGACACTCTCCTCAACCATCATTGAGTAAAAATTGCAGAAATTTTGCTATTCCCATATCTGATTTTTTGAGAGAACTTGGGCATGAAGCTACTCTTTGTTCGTTTTAGGTGAAAGTACGTACACGAAAATCCCCTCAACTGTCTTTTTTCACGGGGACCCCTAAAGTTAAAAACCACCCATACAGACCCCCTCAACTATATGAAATGAAAAATTGGCCAACTTTGTTAACGGAATGAGGCAAAATGACGATTCTACCCGTACAAATCTCCCACACTAAGCCCCTTCATTTATAAAAATTGTCTACACTGACCCATTCATCTTAATGGCTTTTTGACAGAAGAGTATTTATTGGTTAACAGTTATAGTTGATGGGGTTTGTATGAGCGATTTTAAATGTTAGGGGGTCTCTGTGAAAAAAATGACAGTTGAGGGGGTCTCCGTGTACTTTTAACTTCTTTTTAATCATGGATTGTGTTCATATTTTATTTCGTTGTTGCAGAAGTACTATGTTGATAAGAAGACAAACAAGAATTGCTTCGTGTTATATGCCAGAGAACTCAACATCGTCCATGGTGGAACTCCTCAATATTGGAAATGGGAGAAAGATAAGGGAACAAGGTAAGAAAATCGTATAGTCTAGCAACTTCATCTTGCCATTAATTAGTGTTGCACGCCCTTTTTAACACTTAACCGCTCAGATCAATAACACCGGAAGCAATACGGCTGTCCAAATCACGAGCGATTCCTTAATGCTAGGGTTGATGAGAAGATGAATACCCTTGAGGTTATAGAAATGCATGGGAGAGTGAATCGGTGAGGACGACCAAAGGCAGCTGCACATAGAGGGTTTCATGGTCAACTGAACATTCGAACAATTTTTTTTTGCTTAGAATACATGTAAAATGTATGAGCTACCCTTTTTTTAAACACCCAACATAAATATTAATGAACACCCAATTCTAAAAGTCTTAAACACTGATCCTTAAAGAATTGAACACCTAACCCAAAATTAATTGAACACTCAATCAAAACCCAATTATAGCCCATCAATTCAAGTAATTCATATTTGAACACCTAACACATTACTTCAAATATATAAAGCTTATAATCATAATAAAAATATTGTGAAAAGAAGAATCTATCGGTGCAAGTATTATACTATGTGTTCTCTCTTCATCTTTATTGTCGATGATCTAAATGTGTTAATTTTGCATTCATGACAATAACTTCTTCTTTTTTTCTAGTTAGCTTATAACATTAAGGACAAAGTTTTAAAAAAATTCAATTACATTGCATATCCTGTTAACTTAAATAATATTCCTCCGAATTTAAGACTACGATATAAAATCTCATCATATCATTCTAAAGAACAACATATTTTCGAGAAGGTCAACCCAACGTACTTGCTACAATTTCTTTTAAAAGAATTTTAATAAATTAATACGCTAGTTAAACGTTGGCACAAAATATGAAAACTCATTTTGTAATGCCCCGAATTTTGGGAACGTTAAATAGACAATTTTATTGGAACTTCAAAATAGATTCTGACTCATTATTACATCACAACCTCTATAAGAGTACTTTCATTACAAAAGGAAGGGAGATTAGGGTTCCTAACTACAGCTCTGCCTGCTCCTCTATCCTAGCCAGCTCTTCAGCTCCAAAGGCCTCCAAGGTGTAGAGTTCACCCTGTTAATCTATAAGGTCTGACATATTATATCCGCGTCGCCACTAATATAATATGTCAGGGTCACCAAAGATAACACCGTGAGCTACAAAAGCTCAATAGAATAATCCATACTCACTAACCCCTAAGTTACAAACAACAGGTCATATAAATAGTATACTAACTCATGATTTTCAAATAGTACAAGCATATTTAACAAAACAGTTAACAATGACACATCCATATTCACTATCCAAACTAACATTGGTGTACTTGATTTTTTGAGTTTCTCGTACGCGATATTTCGTAGACCATGTCACTGGTTTCACCTTTCATTTACCAAATCAATAGTTCCAAAATCGTTTTTAATACATCGAACCTCGGTTCCGTCGCTCTAGGTTCCCGAGTATCCTCACAATGGTTCCGCCGCTCCGAATTTTCATTAGCACACAAAAATATTGAATTTGGCATTGGTTCCTCTCCACGGATAACCAATCCACAATTCAAAACCCTTGGTTCCGCCGCTCCGGATTTTCGAGTATACCACAATGGTTCCGCCGCTTTGGGTTCCCATTGGGTTTTCGAAAATAGTTTACACATGCACTCCTCACAATGGGCTACCAAGTCTGGCCGCATTGTGGTTTCAAAACACACCTTGTCATTAACTCATCCTAAGTGTCATGTTTCTAACTTCCTTGGTTTCCGTGTCTCGTTTTCATGCATAGACTTCACGATAGGACTTTTCACGTACGTACACATAAATCATTCATTGTAATCTTGAAACTAAACAAGCAAGATCATCCAACTCTATATCATTGATACCATGTTATAACTTCCTATTTTCACATAATCATACTCGAACATTTAGCACATAGTATAAAGCATAGTGCCACATGGACAGACACCTTTGGAGTGGAAAACCACTTAAGCTTTACCATACATCAACAAGTAATCCAAGTAATCACGTATACATGTTCATAACCATCCTAAGATCAAAATACGAATACTTTCATTCAAGTTTATATTTTCAACATCCGTTCTTTCTTCCTCTTAGGGAAGTTCAAAACAACACATGTTTCTTCGGAAAATAAAGTCGGAATATAAAACATACTCTCATTCCTTTTCAAACTTTTAGTAAAACGCTTTTTAAGTTCTCATATATTTCATCATACAAGCATCATACAAGTTTCTATTTATACTTAAAATTAGAGAGGAAGGATAAACTACCGTTCTTCTTGGCGGTAGTGACGACTATAAAAGGTAAGTTGACGATCGGACGGAGTGACTTCCTACGGTAGCTTTGAAAGAGAAATGTTTCTCTCGAAACTAGCTTTTGACTATACTACTAAACTTTTTGGATCGAAAGGGTGGTCAAGTGGTGGTTTAGTGGCGGTCTAGGATGAGTTTCTAGAAGAACACAAGAACTCGAGAACAAGGGAAGAACAAGCAAGAACAAGGCAAGAACACAAGAATTTCTAGAGAGAGAAGTTGAAGGATGAATGTGTGAGTTGAATGGCAAGTGAGGGGTTCTATTTATAGCAAAATTCTTGGCTCTCTCTCCCTCTCCTTGGCCGGCCATATATCTCTCTCTCTCCCATGGATTTGCTCAATTGTCTTGTCAAATCAAGGCTTTCAAACTCACCATGACTTGTCAAATCCAATCTTTAGGCATAAGGCTTTAAAATCAAGTAGGATCTTAGGCTTTCTAAGTAAATCTAGGTGATCATAGTCTAGGTTGACAAGTCTTACAAGTCTAGGGTAGGGTTTGATTAGGCTAAAGAGTAGCCTTCCATGTTTAGTCATTCCTAGGTCTAGGTTGTTGTCAAATTCTAGGGTGATTAAAGGCTAGTTTGGAAGCAAATCTAGGATGACTAAGGCTAGGATTCTATGCTTGAAATTGACTAGAAATGGGTTGTCAAGTCATAAATAGGCTTAAAGCTAAAGGGGTAGCTTGGAGTGCACAACACACAAGCACACACACCACACTTTCAGCCTTTCTCTCTTTCTCTCTCTCCTCTCGGCTCTCTCTCTCTCTCTTATACCATGCATAAATACATATATATATATATATGTACATATATATGTGTGTGTGTGTGTGTGTGTGTGTGTGTTGTGCCGATGTACATATATACTTGAGTGCTAAATGGTCTAGCTCATTAAGTCAAGGAAAAGAGAAATGATTATGGTAAGACTTTCAAGTGTAATGCATTGTCCAATGATTAACACTTTTCCTAGAAAGTGTATACCTAAGTATATAGGCTATTTTAGGGTTGCATGCATGACAAGGTTGGATTTGCTTCTTTTGGAAGCCAAATGATGGCTTCCTATGGTCCATGATTTGTCTTGTCAAACCTATATACACATTGGCAAGTTTAGTTTCTATTATCCAAGGGATAAATTTTTTTCTAGTAACTATTATCCAATGGGTAGAGGAAAAAAATACACTTGGAAGATGTAATGATGAGAAATAAAGTCTTGAAATGACTAATCATGAAAATGCAATGATTTCCTAGTCTAGGGTTAAAAAGGTTCAACTAGGATGTAGAAAGGTTCACAAGGTTCAAGAGTGGGTAAAAACTTCACCTAGTAATTTGGAGGGTTCATAAGGTTCATCTAGGATTAGGAGGATGTAACTAGGTGAATTGGTAGTTTAGGTATCTCTAACTAATTGGTTGGAAGCTAATTCTACTTACCATGTAGGATTTCTTGCCATGAATATAATTTGAAGACTTTATCTCACTCACTGAGAAAATACACAAGTGCTTCTACAAGCATTTTTGTCTTTAGAAAATGACTAGATTGTTTGATGCGAAAAGATATAATTTTATAAGACTTAAATCTAATTATGACGGATTAATAGAAATTAAAAGGAATTTTAAAAGCAAATCCAAGTAATTAAAATAAAATTTAAATATTTTAAAAAAATTTTATTTATCAAATCAGGGTCGTCATACATTTACGACAACTGTAAAATTTTACCCCATCCATTCTCAACCCTTCTATTCTCGAAATACTGTCTACTATGAAATAAAACTTTCAAAAAATAATAATATTTTTTTAAAAAAATAGTACATATTTTTAAGTTCTCATTTCAGCTTGTAGTTAATTTTTTTCTTGAACAGAGGTAATATTTTTTGACCATACTATTTATACAACTATATGAGATTTTGCACATATATTATTGGTTAATATATCAGCTAGTAGAGTTAAACTGTTAAGGTAAATTTTGAATACCCTTTCATAAATTCCTTGAGCCGCTACTGCAGAACGATGTGTTAATGCAGCTCTAGATAACTCTCTTCAGTAAAAGAACCACTCGGCCTTGTAAGGTGACAACGTACGCAAAGAGAATCTAGTGAGTGTATTGGTTTCTTGGGACCTTTAAAAAGGTACTTGAGAAGAGTACAAGATGCATAGGTGTATTGGTTTCTTGGGACCATAACCCTTTTTGGTTGTCGTCCTTCAACAATACTTAAGTGGTTCAGTGAGTTAAGTCCACCGCACAGGTGGGAACTACTTCAGGCTCACAAAAATACAGATATATATTTATAAATTTTAAAATAATTTTTTTATAGAGTCCTATAATAATTCATCTCCAATGGATATTGGTAGGTATGTTTTCTGAATTTGTAGGGGCGAAAATACGAATTTAGAAAACATACCTACCGATATCCGTTGGAACTGATTTTTTACAAAGTCTCGTAAAAATTATTTTAAAATTTATGGATATTTTTTACGTATTTTTGTGAGGCTCGGAGTAAGTCTCATGTGACGCGCAATAGACTTGTGCGGTGGAATAATGCGGTGACCGTAGCAATGTTGTGAGTGGTTATGGGCATGCTTATCGTCGTTTATTGATCACTTTGTTTCTCCTATGACATCACAAACTCTAAGGCTCCGCTCAGTTATCGGGAATGCTATGTGAGAAATTAGTTTTCAGAAAAAGTGAAATGAGGTGAAATAAAAAAAAATATTATTTTCCTATGTGTTCTCTTGACAAAAAAATCTTGCAAGAAAATAAGAATTCATTCATTTTGGCAAGTCATATTTTGCAGGTAAGTGTTTTCCAGTGGAAAAGCTAAAGCTATGAGTTTTGCAATTTTTTTGTTAACTGAACATACAGAAAATTAGAGGAAAGTTGATTTTCCCGTCATTTCCATTATTTCCGTGCAATTGGATAGGGCCTAGAGCTATTAGGCGTGATGTCCTATTAATAATCAAAAATGCTACTGGTACAGCAGCTGCGTACAGCAGCTGCTGTACAGATCCCCTTTGCGTCCGCCTCGGGTCCCGCAAAGATGATCGGAGCCGCTCATTTTGTTCAAAATACGTCGTTTAAGGTCCCTGAAAAAAATCACCTCAATCCGATATCGGGAAGGGTGTTTACGAATCATCCAACTTTGCTTCAAAATTTAGGCTAAATTTTGAAGCAAAGTTAGATGATTCGTAAACACCCTTCCCGATATCGGATTGAGGTGATTTTTTTCAGAGACCTTAAACGACGTATTTTGAACAAAATGAGCGGCTCCGATCATCTTTGCGGGACCCGAGGCGGACGCAAAGGGGATCTGTACAGCAGCTGCTGTACGCAGCTGCTGTACCAGTAGCACTACTCATTAATAATCGCCTTACGCATCCCCTTGAGTGAGGTGGTTCCTTTATAAATAAAGGTCCACGTGACATATCACTACCGAACACAAGGTGAATACTATAACCAAAAGTAAATAATTTTTTCAGCAAAAAATATAGCCCTTTTGGCATTGTACGTACATTCCCCCTGTGAAAAGACTAAAACCCAATAAAAGTGTGATAGATTTAAAGGGATTATTTTTAACACTCGCCTTCTTGAAAAGTAAAAATTGTATTCGACAAAAAAGAAATAAGGATATAGCCCCTTTCTAATAAAGATATACTCTCTCCGTCCTAATTTACTTGTCTCAGTTCTATTCTAACTGGATTAAAAAACTAGTTATATCCTTAAATTGGTAATGAATTTTATATTCAATATGAATCTTGTTTGATAGATCTCGATTTGTTCTATAATACAATGTTTTCAAATTCACCTAAAACATTATAAATTATAAGATATAATCAATTAAAAAGTGGCACAAACTCCCAAAAGTGACAATTAAATTGGGACGGAGGGAGTATGTACCTATTGAAGAAGCGTATTCAGACCTGAGTAATGATTCCAATACACAATAGTTAAATCGCGATCTCTAAGCTAGTCGCTATTATCATGCCTACATAGATGATAAAAGCATGCCCATATAGATAATAAAAGCTTGCCTATATATAGGTTACTACTAAACATGCACTTTTAGCTTGAGAAAGGTATGAAACTAGACACAATAATCTCTTTTAGAAAATTAATCAATAAACACACCTAATCACATGCATGCCCACAAACAAAATGCAACACGCAACAACATCAGAAGAACTTAAACTCAAGAGCTTGCCAACCGACTACTAATTTGTCCAATCACATACCAATAGATTAACATTAACCCCATGGGTCACCAAATCTACTTTCGCTCTTTCAAACAACAATAGTTTGATGTTTTTCTCAATAAATTGTTTTGTAGTGGGGAAGACATTGAAGTGGCTAAGCTATTGGAAGTCTGTTGGATAGACATCAAAGGCAATATTCGAACAATTAATCTTTCTCCAGGAACTTTGTACGAAATCGTATTTCAAGTGAAGAAATTTGCTGCATCAGGCTGGATGAATTCAGACTTTAGTTTTGATCTTGTCATCAAACCCCAGCACTCGAAAGCTTTGATGCGCACTGAAAGTTTTAAAGGAAAGCCTTTGGATGATTGGTTTGAGTTGCGGGTAGGTGAGTTCAGGATGTCACCGGAATATGTTGGTAACATGGAATTTGGTTTGGAGCAGCATGATGGGAACTGGAAGACTGGGCTTGTCGTGAAATGTGCTATCATTCGACCTAAAGAAGTAACCACATGAAATCTCGGGTGCTATTGAGATTTATGCTTGGTAGATGTTAAGTTGTGTTTGGGTTGTTTATCGTAAAGTTTACGTGACTGAGTTTAGCTAGCTAGTCGTTAGTTTAGCAGTTGCTTGCACATTCCTCCTGTAGTTTCTCAGATGGCGGACGAAGCTGGAGGCCAGTGGTCTCGATGTTTTGTGTATCTGTGTATGGTGTGTGTCTTTGTTGATTTCAACTCCTTTGGGCATAACAAATGGTATAACTGTGCGTATCAGAGCCAAGGGAAACCAATAACTTGTTATAGTATTGATTTTTGTTAAGTTTTTGCGTGTTTGTAAGAAGCTTCTACGATAATATATAGTATGTTTTAAGTTTTAACTATTAAATTTCCTAGTGGAGTCTTTTCGTACAACTTATCTTATCTTGTATATGGTTCCTAGCCAAACTATGATGTTGTTTGATAAAACTGAAATCTAAACTAAAACCTAAAAAATGTACTGTCAGTTGAATATTGAAAATTTTAAATTGAAAAAGTTGTTTGATAAATATAGTAAACATTGACTTGAAACAAATACCAAACAAAACAAAATCGAGCCTTGTGTCTGATAAATTTGGACCGACTACATGAATCATATTTTTATATTGAGTCTTTATCAAGGCTACCTGTTTAGTAAGAAAATTTTTTTTCCGGCAAAAATAACATTTTATTAGGGGAAAGGGGAGTGGATCCAACCAAAATTTGGAACCGTACAGTTAGAAGGAAAATGCCCAATAAAACATTTGAGAGCCTAAAATGCCCAAATGAAAGAATAAACAGCACATACAACCCGAAAAGCCTAAAAAGCCCACATAAAACAATAAAACATAGAACAATAAAGCCTAGCCCAAAGAAAATCCAAAACCTCCTATCAAAGTTGCCGCCACCCACAGTCTCTTTTACAAATCCACCACCACCACTGATTAACTCCTCCGACATCCACCAGCCACCACTGGCCACCCCACGGAAAAGCCAACCGGACCCAGAACATAACCAAACCAAACCTGACGTGGAAGCTACACCAAGCCGTTAGGCAAGATCTGGGCTGTCCAACAATGGCCATGGTGGGAGCCAAACGCTGGCCGCTCCATCAAACCCGAAAGTACCCTAGCCGTTAAGCACAATCATAGAACCCAATAGTAAACTCCAACCGGGAAACAATGGGAAGATTAACGGCTGAGAAGATGAGGACGACGAGGGTTAGGGGTTGAAAAAAAGAAGGGGGAAGGAGAGGACAACGGAATCTGAAACCTTACCAGATCTGACCTTGATGGACGATCGAAAACCTCAGATGTGTAGCCATCGTGAAGCACATCAAAACGGCTTGAGGTAAATTGGTTGTTGAGATCCATGAAGCTAGCACTGTCGCTGGAAGCCACCGTTGCAACCTACCACGTTGCCTTCTGCCGATCAGCTTTGGAATCTCAGACATTTTAGTTAGCCCAAATTCTCTCGTATCAGCCCATCCAAAGTCGGTTAATCCTTCTAATCTTACTATGATGAATTAATTATAGTTCCACCAGTTATAATGATATCAAGTATCCGTAATTACAGAGGGATACTTGACACAAGATTGAATGCTGAATTAAAACAAATGATGAATTATATTAGTTCCATTAGTTATAGTGATTCTCTTATAATTAATTTACAAATGATCATCATGTGTTTGTGGTAATTTGTGGAGTGGTGATTATGGTGTCGATGGTGGAGTGATACTGGTGCTGGTGGTGGAGTGGTAGATAGCGGTGGTGGTGCTGGTATTCCCAGAGACAATCAAGCACGAACTACACTTACAGACCCCTAGAACTAGGAACTGTTTGGTAGAGTGGAGTAGTGGCGGTGGTGGTCGGTATGGTGGCAGCAGAAGCCGCAATGAAGTATTTGTGGTAGTGGCGGAGTGGTGATGATAACGGCGACGACAGTGATGGTGCACTACAAGAAAATGCACTATTAGCGACTAAATTTGTCGATGTAGCAAACGAAAATTTCTTGGTAAATGTAGGCTTTTGGCGATGACAAATTGATTGTGTCGGCAAAGAATCCAAATAGTTAAACTTTTTGGCGACGTTTGCTCTTTTCGCTGGCAAAACCTATTGGGAAAAGTCAGCTCATGGAGGAAAAGATTTTGCCAACACCGGCCAATTATTCTTTGGCAACGCATTATGCATACATAGGTAAAAGATGAAACCTTTTGGCGACGAGCTCTCCACGTCGGGAAAAGGCTAGACCCATACATTTTAAACATGGACCTTTTTTTCTAGTATAATTTGACCAATAAGACATTTGAATTTTTTTTTGTTTCAAGTGAACATTTTTTGCTTCCTATTGGAACGTTTAATATTTTTTTATTCCTCTTTAAAAAAAGCGAAAAATAGGGAAAATTTAGATTTTTTACTTTAAGAAAGAAATTAAGAGAAGCAATACGAAAAATGTGGACTCCTTTTTTTGGTCAAACTATCATTTACTTATAAAAATTTGACCAGAGAATAAAAAAAATAACAAAATAGCAATTCTATAAAAGAGTAAATCATGTAATACAAAAAAGATTAATGAGTAACTAAAAAAAAGAACCCAGCTGAAAATAATTGAGCCCCGCTATGGGTACACCAAATGTACACCGCATTTAGTGGGACTCATTTCGGGATTCCACATAAATGATCAGAGACGCTCAATTTTTTTAAAATATTTTCAAAGGGCCTTTGCATAAAATGAGCTCATCTAAATATCGGTAAATGATTGATCAGTTCTTTGCTCAATTTCCTATTAGTAGTTTGCACATAGAATCGATCAAGCCTTTATCGATATTCGGCTAAGCTAATCTTTTACAAAGTCCCTTAAAAATGTGTTTAAAAATTGAGCGACTCTGATAGTTTGTATAGGATCTCAAAGTGTGTCCCATAAAACGCAATATACATTTGTTGTGCAATGGTATATCCACAGTTCTATTGAAACTAGTAGTAAAAACAGAACCGACGGAAAGTTTTCGCCCGTAAAATTGGCGCTCTGATATTTCCATGTGTTCCGAGCATACACCCACGACTTCCTCTTCTCTAGACGGTTTCTTCCACTCTCTGTTTCCTTCTTAAGATCTGTTCCTCTTTCTTCTTTCAATCGTTTGAAGGTTGACAAACCTACATATAACGCATGGGATGGGTCTAGGATCTGTAAGAATTGTCAACAACTAGCATCACATAAGTCTCTAATTGTTCATCCACTGGGTGGAATCACTCTCCGATTACAAGGCTTTAAATCACAGAGAGAGGGAGATCAACTAAGTTATGCGCAATCAACGTGTAGGTCTTCACAGAACACACAAAACTTAGGGTAGAATATTTACCTTTATAGTCTGCTTCTCTTAAAAGAGCCGTAGAATAAGGGTAGTCCTATGGTACACACCCCTTATTAAGGGGTGTACCGTACGCATCATGATTTTAAACCATTGGATTTCAAGGTAAATAATCCGGACCACTCATTTATTAAACCAATTAATAAAATAAAAAAATGGCTTAGCAGGTAACAGGTTGTTCTTTCTTCCTTGACTTTCTCTCCCTCTCCCTCATGTGTAAAATACTACAAATTATATAACATAACCACAATTGTTATGACAACACAAAAAATTGACATTTTCTTACCACAATGTGTCATACCAAAAGAAATCGATCAAAAGATACTAGATACAAGACCAAAATATATCGTTGCACAATCAATAATTATTATACCCAAACAAAATACATGTCTAAATATCACAAATTAAATATTGTATAACTTAACATCCTAACAGTCCTGATCAATCATTTTAAAAATACACTCACTAACGACATTTAGATTGTACAGTCAATTTATATTTGATATGAAACCTAGTCCTCTATTATAGTTGAGTGTAATGGAGCCATGCGACTGTGACACAATAATGACGATCAAATCCGTTGAATTTTTTATGTTTGTTGATTAAGTCACTTACATAATTTTTTGTCTCAATCAAGTTTAGGAAGCTCCATCATCGACACGTAAATTGAATAATAGAATGATATTTTCCATCCAATTAAGTGTCTAGCTATAAACCATCAACTTCATTCTTGATACGAATGACCTAATTAATATTATGTAAAAAATAGACGATTTTGATAAAATAAAAAATAAAATAAAATAAACACCTTACGTGGGCCTCAGATGGTGCATTATTATATTTTAATGTTGTATTGAAATTGAACGATGAGATTTGTTGAAGTATGAAACTTCAAGGACTAACTATGTGATTTATTCTAAAAAATAACAACATTCTTTAAAAAAAAAAAAGGAACGAAGGGTTTAAGACTGGAACCCAGATCTTTTAGATAAAAGTCCAAACTCCAACACCTTATCACTATGGTACACAATTGAGAATTTGTAATTCTAAAAGCTATTAATTATATAATATTTTCTTGTATGTAAGGGCTTTATTTTCAGGCTAAAAATTTGAGAAGACAGAGGCCTCAAATACCTCCATCCTAATGATGGGCCTGCACTTGTAGATCATATTATAGCTATGTCATTGGTGTAAATCAAAATGTCGACTATAATAATTTTTTTTAAAAGAAAGTACAATGACAATAAATTTACAAAATTATTTAGATTTTACTTCCACGACCTAGTTCCAAGGGCCATCATTAAATTTGGATTGGTACGCATAGGGTGAAGGTTTGACACCGATCCATGTGTTAAATATATAGTGCCAATTGTTAAGTGCACCGCCCTAAATATTGATAAGATTGGGTATTAATATAATTAATTTCACCAATTACAAAAAGGAGAGTAATTTTCACACTTTATTTTTTAATATTCACACTTATTTTTTTATACTTCATTTTAGTGTTGAAAGTGTATACATTTGAGACAGTTGGATAATTATTTTTTTCGTGACCTCTCATTTTTCCACAAAGGAATTTTGATTTTTTGAATTAAATTTTGTAGAAAAAGAATTTGATTTAGACTAATATTTTGAGAGGAAATTGTAGTTGTATTCGAAAATTTGGGTACATATAAGAATTTGAAAAATTAGTGTAGAGGGAATCAAAAATTAAGACAATATGGTGGAAATTTTAAAATTTGAAAAAATAATGTGGCGGGAATTGAAAATAATTAGTGGTATTGTATTTTGTCAATTATAACTATCGTTTACTGAACATTCCGATTGAATTTTTTTTATACGACACGTTGTGGATATAAAAACGCCAATTTATGGTGTTGTCATAACAAATTTGGTTATATTACTGAATTTGCGGTATGGTATTTTACTAATAATAACTATCGTTAACTGAGCATTTCAATTGAATTTTTTTATACGATACGTTGTGGATATGAAAACGTTAATTTATGGTGTTGTCATAACAAATTTGGTTATATTAATGAATTTGAGGTATGCTATTTTGTTGATTTTAACTACTGTTAATTGAACATTCTGATTTAATTTTTTTATACGACACGTTGTGGATATGAAAACGTCAATTTATGGTGTTGTCATAACAAATTTGGTTATATTACTAAATTTGTGGTATTTTAGACGTGTTATTACGGAATATTTTAATTAATTTTATTTGGTACGACACATTGTGGTAAGAAAACGTAAATTTATGGTATTGTCATAACAATTATGATTTGTTATAAAATTTGTGGTATTTAAATATGTTTTCTTTTGATATGACACATTGTGTTAAGAAAATGACAATTTTAGGTGTTGTCATAATAATTGTGGTTATTTTCTAAAATTTGTGGCATTTTACAAATATTTTTGGCTTGGGTATAACAATTGTTGATTCTGGTACGACATATTTTGATTTTGTTACGGAATATCATACGAGTCAAAAAATTTGGTATGATTTATTGTGGTAAGATAATGCCAATTTATGGTGTTGTTATAACATTTGTGGGTAATATTATTTAATTTTTGATATTGTACGCATATATTTGGTTATGGTACAAGTATTATGGATTTCAGTACGAATAATTATGGTTACATAATAACAATATTTTTTAATTATGGGTAATCTGCTAATGACCTGTTCAACAGGTAAATTTTAATGTACAAGTCGTAACTAGAATCATAAATATGCATTAGAAAACCAAAAATTGGCATAATGAAAATCACAAATTGTCATAATTTAAGCATACGGTATACCCTGTGTACCATAGCTTCCTCCCTTGATTTATGCCCTAATAGTTTGATTAATAGTATTTCCCAATACAGTTACCATATCACTTACCAATTCATGGACTCATTACATATTCTGAGCACTAGTCAGTGATTCTCCAAGATCGATCTGTTGGGACATAGTGCAATTTTCTCAGTTTTATAGAGGATCACACAAAAATTGATTTGGGTATGTTGATTTCTATGAGGTTTGCCGTCATTTATCAATTACGAGGGGTGATGTAATCAGTTATTAGATTTCCTTTTTCTTTTTTTAGTTTCTTGTGCTTGCAATTGTTTGTTTGTTCAAAATGCTAGTTTTGTTTGCTGCTTGCTTTAGTTGATATTTATTTAATCTCTTCGTTTGTCATTTATATGTGGTTTTGCCAAAGATGCCCAAAGTTCGGAGAAATTTTTTCAAGCCTGGGTGTAGTTCTTAGAGGCTGACAAAATATGAGATGGACAGACAGAGAAACATTGAACGAAACTCAGCAGTGCTATCTGCTTTGGGATTAAAGACCATGTCAAAGGCATTATTTGGTTCAAATCTGACAGCCAAGAAAAAAACTATCAAGGAGGGAAAGAGCAAGATGGATTGTTGCAATGATATATGGTGACTGTTGTGTTCGCTTGGTTTCATTTATATCCATCATCATTTTGCTGCTGTCAGACTATGTGCCTAACATCGTCAGTGGGATTATCTATAGCTTTTTAAAAAATATTTTATGGCAATTTGCTTTCATTTATATCCATTTTCCTTTCCTCTTTGCACACATTTTTTTAGTTGGTATGTCTACGTAAATATATCATAAGCTTACAATTTTAAGATTAACAGGCTGAACTGGAAGCTAAGCTTAAAGAACAATCACAAGCCAATGTTATTGATTTGTTGTCCAAAGAACATGTTTCTGTCAATGTGCTTGGGAGGCGATCGGTTTTTGTAAGGAATACGGGGAGTCCCAAGGACACCCCCTCATCGGTTATGTGAAATGTGTATTTGTAAAATCCTGACTATAAAAATTCTAGTCACGTGGTCCGAATAAGAACTCAATACTTCAATTTAATTCTAATAGTAAGTTAGACTATGCGAAGCGAATCGTGGTCTGGATAAACATGGAAATCCCGATTTAATTTTGTAATTACTAGGGGACAATTGAGTTTACATCTGATACATGGTACGAGTTACCTGAAGTCAGGATTTTTCCTTAAAAGTTGGACACCACCACGATAGTCCTCATATTTTTATTAGTCTATGTTGAATTTATGAGAATTTTTCCAGATTAGAATTTGGACGCGATCGGACAGAAGTCATGACAATTAGATACACAATGCCACGTGTCTCGTGATTCAAATGGAATGACACGTGGGTGGTGATTCAGCATAAGCTTCTAATATGTGATAGCTATATTCTAGGGAATTTAAGGGAACTAAAGACAAAAACAAAAAAAAGGGAAAACACAAAGTGAAAGAAGAAGCGGCAGCACGACTCCTGTTCCTCCAACCTCTCACGCCGACTGCCGACTTCCATTCATATTTCATTGGAATCTCTATCCTCTCTCTCACGGTAAACTTCATTTCTCAGCCTATATTTACATAAGAGTAGGAAAATATATATATATATATATATATATATATATATATATATATATATATATAAGTATATATATATGTATCCGTAGTGTAACCCATAACCATTTGCGTCTCAAAATTAGAATTATTATTTCCGGAACAGGGACTTGTCGCTAGGGTTCGGACTAACAACAAATTAAACCCCAAGTGAGAGTCTTAGAAACTTGAATTGAGCTTCCTGGCTGATTACTGGAACAACACCTGTGAACTCCCGAACCAAACCCAGTGATCTGATTGGATTGTTCAACTTGGGCCTTGAAATATCTATACTATTAGCTTCTGAGTTATGGAAAAATATGTAGTGTAGCCAATTGGAATTCTATGATTGCCCAACTCTTCAAATTGTGTCTGCTCAGTCCCCAAACCTTCATAAACTCCTTTTGCCGATATGGTGATTTTGGAGTAACCCTCAATTGAGGTCCTAAAAGGTCATATTCCGACCTCACAAGCTAGTACGTACTATTACGGGTCCTACAAGGGTGTACTAATTTAGACAAATTACA
>CM033800.1:12113581-12271759 GCA_019656835.1 Rhododendron ovatum
GAGCAATATTTGTGGGTTAGTGATAATCAGTGCATTTCTACTTAGGTACCAGTTCAATGGAGTAGGTACCAGTTCAATGAAGTATCTTGCATACGTGATGAATTAAGCACTTCTTAAAGGTGAGTTGCGCATACCTTAGTTACATGTATTTTCTAAATTTTTGGAATGAAATGCCATTGCTTGATTTTACTGGAAAATATGGAATTTGAGCTTCTTACTTGGTTGAATTGATGATGATAAATGGGAAATACATGCGATGGCTTGTTTATAAATCTTATGTGTTACGGTTAAATCTAGACCATGACAATATGTTTTGGAAACTTGAATTTTATTGGTTGCTAGTACATGCTCGTGGTAATATGATTCATTCGAACGGTGTCCCGAGCGCTAGGAAACGGGTAAAGATACTAGTGGTGTGAAGTAATAAGGTAGAAGATGCAGCCAGGCATCACCGGGTAATGATATCTTACCACTCTTCAATGGGGTCGCTCCCCAATCGACTGACAAAAATACCGTTGAATGCTATTATCACTCAAAAGTGCAAAAGTTGAAAGAGAAATGAAATGAAAATGGTCCATCTCTTGGACCAAAGAAATGAGCTTACGGGCTAAAATGCATGTACTGGATGTTCAATGAAATATTTGGATTGTTGCTTTGAACTATTTTCATGGTCAAACTTGTAACTTCGGTATATGTTTCTCACCCGAGCTTCGGCTTATGAAAACCTTTTCCAATTTTTCATGTTAAGGTAGATAGCAAGTTGTGGACTGAATGGGGTGCTAGAATAACCGTGGAGAATCATGTGTAGTCTAATGGTTTGTAATTATTATACTTGTACACCTAGAAGCTCTGGGATTATGTTATTTATTTTATGCTACCGCATACTTTGCTTTTATGGTTTAAAATGACAATGATGCGAGAAATCCCTAAACTAGAATATGAGTTGGCCTTAGGTGGCTTAACACCTGCTTGGCCGGTCACGACTTTCAAGGTAGGTTTTTGGTCATGACAGTATTATTGGGGCTACGTGAACTGGCCTATGTGAACTGGGCGCTATATGAATTGTGTTATGTGAACTGTAGAGGGTATTTTTGTTTGAAATAATGAGTCAAAACTATATTGGGTAAAAATAATATAGGGGGAGATTATTCAAAGTTGAGATGAAACCGAAGCTAAAAAAAGGACCTGCCTCCAAAAATCCCAACTACGAGGTATTTAAAGGAAGACGTGGAAAATCTTCCCAAGACTAGTCGCTAGCTGGATTTAACAGGGTACATGACATTGCCTCTCACAATCCACATATATGAACATAACAAGGACTCCTATTCCAAGAGGGAAGTTGGATTAACTGATATAACTAACACAAGAGGAAAGTTTGGTGGTTTATATATCAGGAGCTAATCATATGGTAGTCGTAATATGTTACCTACGAAAAATTAAAAAACGCAAACAAACAACAGAAATAGATAGTTGATAGGCAAAAAAAAAATTATTAATCTTTGAAGATGATAACGAAAATTAAAAAGATCACGGGCACACCGGCAAAAGCCTCCTGGAAATCACACCCAAAGAAAGACAAGAAGCCGACCAAAACATCACAAGAATTAAGCACGAAAGCCGCAAAGCAACCTAACACCAAATTAAAACAGCCACAATCCAAAAGAACGGCTACTAAACAATTAAACATTCATATCCTTAGTTTTGTTTACCTTAGAACGGCCTCAGCTACAGCACGACTACGAGGTATTTGGAAGTGATCAGTTAAGCCAAAATGTGCCATGAGAAGCCAGAGATGAGTGAGATACTCTCCTCCTCGTCTCAACTGTTGAGCATGTTGTCGTCCTTTACATTGGCTTGCAGCATAACCCAATATTTCCATCCAAAAAAAAACAATTACGTTCCATATACGTTCCTGTTCGTCGTGTCTTCCTTGTTCCTGCTCGTACTTTCCGAGTTGTGACGCGAGCTTACAGCCGTCAAATATCACAGAATTACTCATGTCCCCTCCTCCAACAACCATGTTCTCATCCTTCACCAAGCCCATCAACAGCCGTGCAGCATCTTCTTCCGTCACGTTTTTAAGCGACTTGGATGTATGCATTTCTAGGAAGTCCGCAAGGTTGGAATATAAGTCTCTGAACTTGATTTGTCCCATCCCAATCGGCAACATATCCGGATGCTTAACTAGGAGGTATAGCATATAGCGCGACATGCACTTGCCCCTGTCGTGGAAGTACGACGGGGTATTAGTAACATCCGGCTTCATTATGAAATCGAGTTTGTAACGTATCTCTGTAGCAAGGTGCCAGACAAGAACGCTCCGCTCGAATGCCATATCCACGCTCCACTGAAGATCTTTGCGGTTGTACATTTGGAGCACTAGGCCTCCCCGATAGCCGTACAGGGACTTTAGATCTGTGTCTTTGTTGTTATTTCTTCCCCAAGACATAACATCCTTGACCCGTTTAAAGATTTGTTTTGGTAAATCTTCGTCTAATCCGAGATAAAGTGGGTCTGGAGGAGTATTGCTCTGGTACCAAAAAATCTCGGCAACTTCCTCAATGTGTAACAGCTTTAGGATTTTGAGGCAAAACAAGGGTTTTCTTCTTGTGGCAAAGCAGAATTCTAGCAGACTGAATTGTTCCACGGTTTTCGACCACCTCTTGCGTTTTCGACCCCAGTTTGTTGGTATCATGGTACGGATATGATTGATATTTTCTAATCTTGCATATTTCCCACGCTTAATCAACCAATGAGCAGTTTGGTCGGAGAGCAATAGTTCCCCAAATGCACATAAATCCAGAATCAAAGCAACTACCAACAACACCAGAGTTATGGTTAGGTCAGTCTTGGAGGAGTTTTTTACCACCAGTGCACCGTCCAGGGATACCATCAGCAATACGCCTAGGATCAGAAAACTTGCGACGATTCGTTGAGTGACCCCCCAAGCCGAATAGACTACTGTTGCTTTGGTGTACATAACATCGTACATCAATCCAAGTTCAATCTCGACTACCTTTAAAGCCTTCTCAGGGTTCATTGCGTTGCTTTCAAAGATTGCCCTACTGGCATCCCGATCTTGGAAGCCAAGTATGAGATCAGCGAAGAGACGCTTGACCATCTCAAAGAAGGCATTGGCCAAAAGTATTTCCTTTGCATCGTGAGATTCGGGAATCCGATCATCGATCACCGGGACCTCAGCCTCAAGAACTTGATGCGCGGTGACATGGTACCCCTGCAACTGCTTCATCTTACATTCCTCCATTATCTTGGACTCGCTAGTTGGGATTTGAGGAATCGAGTCCCTAAACCTTTTCTCGCTCGCTGAGAAGAGAGACCAAACTCGTTCGCAGTACTTGATCAGGCCAACAAAGAAGACCACGATAAATAGTGGCGAAAGACGAGACGACGTTGACCACGACAAGAGCATGATGTACGTGGTCGTCCCTGCTTGGGCAATGACGCTGAAAGAATGCCTCAGCCATAGCTCATTGTCTTCCAACGAGTAGGCGGTGATGGTGTCCATCCCACCCAAGTGCAAGAGCAAAAAAGAGGCCCAAAATGCCGTTAACTGGTTATTCGAAGAGCGAGGATTCCTATTCTTACCGTTCCAGTAGACTTCCCCGATATCATCCGACAGGATGCCGATGGCCATTGTGGCTACAGAGTCGGCAAGCAAGTAGAAGAACCAGACAATGGTTCTGACCCAAGTTTTGGCGATGTACTTTCGGCGGTTTCCGAGACCGACGAGGACGATTTGGGCAGTGAGGCTGAGCAAGATCAATCCTCGTGGCTCCCATTCCCTCCACAGGTTCGTCCAACTCGATGGAATGAGTTGGCGGGTCTGTCTTCTGCTGATCAAAATCACACTGCCAACAACTGATCATACAGCTATTTCAATATGTGAAATCATGTCGAATGCTAGTTTATAGCAGTAGGAAAGTAAATTAACGGATTGAACTTTCTAATTCTACGCTCCATATGTTGTTACGGTGGCAAACTTTTCAAGGGAAAAGAATTTATTACGTTTTGTTGCAAGAGAGAAATAACTTATTCACAGCTCCGCACAATCACGGCCGTCTGTTTTGGTAATCAATGGTTGAGATTTGTTTTTCAAATTTGACCCTTAACAATTAGTTTTTAATCCGAACTGTTCAAAACACTATTGGACAGCCAGGCGAAGCATGATTCAATAGTTTCGGTGGAAAAAAGCCTTCCTTCATGTTGGTCTTTTAAAAAAACGTGCTATTGAGCGTTGTAAACTTTATTTACGGGTTGCTCCATAAAGAAGTTTTTCTCTTCATTGCAATCGTGAAAAGGATGGTGCTAGCTAGTGACTATGGTAATGACGATGGTCAAGGACGAACTGGACATTTTCATTTTTCGAGTGAATATGTACGGAACAAAAATATTGTTGTATTAAGAAACATTTAAAAATGAAAAGAATATCATGAATTAATTCTATTGTAACAATCATCGTTACCATATGTACCTCCCTGGTCCATTTTCTTGTTGTTTGGTGTTTGGTGCATGGCGGACTAGGAAATTACTCTCTCCATTTCAATTTGTTTATTTACTTTTTAAATTTTACATATCCCAAAATATTTGTCCAATTTTTAATTGACTTAAAAAAAAGTCCTCTTAATACCATTTCTCTTTAATTATGCCTAAAAGAATGTGCAATATCATGTAGTATCAAAATAGTGAGGGGTATTGTTGGAAACTTAACGCTTTTTGTTTGTAATATTTTTTGTCTCGTTAAAAAGTTGGAATCTCAAAA
Source organism: Rhododendron ovatum (assembly GCA_019656835.1). Taxonomy (NCBI): domain Eukaryota; kingdom Viridiplantae; phylum Streptophyta; class Magnoliopsida; order Ericales; family Ericaceae; genus Rhododendron; species Rhododendron ovatum. The sequence goes on from CM033800.1 coordinate 12,118,362, forward strand.
CTAGACAAACATATTGGGACACAAACTAGACAAATATATTGGGACGCAGGAAGTGACATAAGGATTGTTTGATAACCTAAATTCAGCACTTAAAATTGAATCAATTAAGTAATAAGTGATTAAGTATTTGATGATAACATTTCACATTGCTTAACAAATTAAGTGTCTTAAAATGTAGGCTAAAAGGTTTTAAAAAAATATGTGTTTTCATTCAACCACCACCACCACAATCACACCCTCCACCATCACTCCACCCCCACTACTACTCCACTACCACCATCGCCATCGCCACCACCACTCCACCACCACCATCACACTACCACCACTACTACACCACCACTATCACTCCACCACCACTATTACTCCACTACCGCCACCACGATCGCCGCCACTCCACCACCACCACTGCCGCTGCCGCTACACCACCACTTCACCACTATCACTCCACCACCACCATCACTACTTCATTAATACCACTACCACTTCACCACCATCACCATGCCATCACTACACCACCACAACTACTCCACACCAACACCACCACCATTACCATGCCACCACCACCACTCCACAGCCACCAATACACAACCACCGCCACCATTACGCCGCCACCACCCCACTCATTGTATCGCCACCACCCACTGCCACCATTACACCACCACCACTCCATCGCCACCAGTACACAACCACCGCCACCATTACGCCACCACCACCACCCTCACTCCATCACCACCAGCCCACCACCCCCACCACAATCATCACTCCACTATTATCACAAATACATTGTGACCATTAGTAAAATTAAGAGAGAATCGAAACTAAAGTTATTTATCATTTTCTTAATTCAGTACCTAATACATATATCAAACAGCTTTTCAACTTAAAAAATTCAGCATTCAGTATTTAATTTTTCAGTTTTCAATTTTCAGTTTTATCAAACAGCGGCATCCATTATTCTTAACCTTACAAATCATTTGCCATCAACCTCAATATGTGAAACTAAACTTATATATTCATTATTTATTAAGTAAAAATAAAATCTAAAGTTCTGAACTAAAATACTGAAAAATTCTAACTAAACGAAAGAACAAAAATGTGAGCATTCATTGTTAAGTGTTCCCATTTTTAATGGATGACCATGAAATTAAGTTTTGCATGAAAATATCGTTGGTACGTATGTCCATCAAGAATATCTTACAAACAAAAACATTAATTTGCCCAAATAATCAAGATACGTCAAAACTTACACAGACCGGATTAAAGCCCTAATTTCACAATTAATAGAGAATAATCAGCTCGGTTCCTAATTCGGTGTCAAAATCTCCAAACACCAAAAAATCATTTGAATTTGTTTCACATTCCCCTGCTTCAGTCTGGCCCAGTCACTGATCATATTGGATAATGGTGTGGTGGTAAGAAAACGGATAATTTTCTTCAGATAAGTTCGGTTCTTTGTTGAATTATTGACAATTAACATTTGCTTTGGCTTTTTGCCTCTACCGCAACAAACACCAAAAAAATGTGTAAATTATGTATCGGAAAACATTTTTCACCAAAATAAAATTGGTGCTGCGGTATTCCTTAACTAATCAGCAAGGCCAACCAGGGGTAAGCCCAGCAAGCCCATGGGCTTGGGCAACCCTTCGGACTAAGGGAACAGTATTTAAAAAAAAAAAAAATCAATGGCAACATTTTAATAATTGTCCGCTATGTATTGTGTCGGCTAATGCCTAATGATATTTTTAGCCTTTCAATACTGTTGCCCCATATACTGGTGAGACGAGAAACTACATGCGTATGGGTGGTTCAGGCCACACTCAAAATTAACTTTTTAGGCCAATACTCGACCGTTATGAGTGATTTAAACCGCACTCAAAATTAACTTTTTTTTGTCAAAAATAATTTTCAGAAGTTGACTGCTACAACCATTTCCCGTTACGTGTCGTTCAATATATACTTCCGCTACTGCTACTGCCCAATACCCCATTATTCAAAATCTTGAAAATGCCAAGTTGTTAGATTAATGAGACAGTACCTGCTTGAATCAACATCATGATTTGTGTGACTTTACTTCCAGATTAGCTGAATGGTACCCTTCTTCTCCAATAGACACACACACAGACAAAGAGAGAGTGATGGCTATATATTTAAGTGGGGTCTCATTTTATCTTTGATGATTGAGTAAAAAGGAACTGAGAGGAACGATGGGAAAAGCCTGCCCCTCTCTCTCTCTCTCTCTCTCTCTCTCTCTCTCTCGGATCGCTGGACTTGTCCACCGTTATTAGAAGAAAAACATGGTACAAGTGTCCGAAAGAAGAGATTATTCACGGTCCCAATGGTGCAAGTCATCCAGTCAATAATGGCCCCCACATTGATGTGTATATAGAAGTGTTGTGCAGAAGTGACGAACAAATCACAAATTGTTGTAACGTAAGTGTTAGATTTTTCGGAGGGTTCCAATCTAAAATTAATTGAGTGATGTCGGACAAGTCTAACACTCTCGCTCATATGCAACCTGGATGCACGTGAAGGTGACAGACTTAGGCGAAAGAGATGAAAGAGACTTTTCTACCAGAAGTGAGGCCACCCAAGGCTTAACTCTGATATCATGTTAGATTTATTGGAGGGTTCCAACCAAAAACCATTTGGCTATAGGTAGAGTAACTTCTAGAATATATTAACCAAGTTTGGGTGGCTTAAATGAGCGATGTGGGACAAGTCTAACAGTAAGCATCGCAAATGAAAAAATTAAACCAAACCACATATTAAGGGTGAGAGAGAAATGCAAACAATCAAACGAGACAGACATTTATGTGGTTTAGCTTATCGGAATGTAAACCAACTCCACGGGCAATCACACAATCAAATATTTTCACAAAACACGGGGAAACAAAACTCAAAAAGCTATACAATGAAGTCCGTCTCGAATTGAAGCTCTCAAATCTCCCTAGACTGCTATATATGATTTGTCTTTTTTCTTTCTTTAGACATTACTCTCTCTATCTAACACTGATCATCAGACTTGTGTTTATCTGCAAATCTCTTTAATCAAGTTAACTCTTAGATAGTTGGCTGCTGTAGAAATATTGGAATCGAACGAAAAAGAATAAGTTATTAGCTTGAGATATTTATCATTTGTACTAATTCCCTATTCTTCTACAAAAACTATTTAGGATTGTACTAATCTCCCTTTAATTTATTTTCTTATTCTTTTCTTCCTTAATGAGGAACCAAACATCCACTGATTAAAAGTTCTTATTTTCCTTTCGTTTCCTTTGTTTTCCCTATGTTCCAAACAGAGGGTCAATCTTTTTCAACTTCGCAATCAAGAGTTCCATTAATCTTTTTCAACTTCGCAATGGAAAATGGCTAATATTTTTACGGGTTTCTAGATAGGTCATTTTCCTCACATACAACTACTAAAATACCATTTAACAAAATTAACTTAACTATTATTATTAGCCTGAAGACAACAAAATTCAGTGAAAACAACCCCACTGTATACTCACGCAATGCATGACTATATTCTATTCAACAAACATAAAAAATTCTCAGTCTTCGCCCAGGATTCTTTGTTGTATCGAAATGGAGTATCATGCAAGAAAAAAGTACCAAGCAATAATGAGACAAATGCTTTAGAAAACATAAGACATAAGGATCAAGAAGTTCAAGATGCTATAGATTTTTCCGTACGCTGATTCTGTTTTTGTTATTGCCAAGTTGGTTTGACGTGATGCCCACCTGTCACATACAGGCTGTCCAAAAGTGTGTTGGATGGCTCGGGTTTGGAGAAAGAGAAAGAGGAGAGAGAGAGAGTTTTAATCTGGGTCATCCAACACATTTTTGAACGGCCTGAATACACCGAACGGGCACGGCCACATGGTATTCATCCGGTACCCAAAAATTTCTCTTCTTTCACGCTAATTACTGTGGCAGCTATTTAATTTTGTGGGTCCTAAGGGCCATGAAGTTCTGAAAGAGTAAAGGTAAAAAGGGAAAAAGAAGAAGTGTAACTTAGAAACAAAACACGGGCAACAACTATATTGAAGGTGTAACTTAAAAAGAAGTGTAATGATTAATACTACTTCATATTCTTATCCTTTGCGTGTCCTCAAGTGAGCACATCAATGGATTTTCATACTTCTTTTGGTAAAATTTCACTCAAGATTTTCAGTTCGAAACATTAATTAATTGTTAGATCTTTCTGTGTGCACATAAGCCTAATCCGCTGGAGAGTATTTATAAAGTCCCAACCACATCTGATGGATTTAATATGCATTGAATGATCCATATTCACTTAAAAGGCTAAACCTTGTAAGAGTTGAGTCATCCAATAATATATTAAGGTCCAACTCTTTTTCTATTTATCCGATCCGAGACTCAATCTTTTACACATGTTTCCAACAATCTCCCTTTAATTTATTTTCTTATTCTTTTCTTCCTTAATGAGGAACCAAACATCCACGGATTAAAAGTTCTTATTTTCCTTTCGTTTCCTTTGTTTTCCCTATGTTCCAAACAGAGGGTCAATCTTTTTCAACTTCGCAATCAAGAGTTCCATTAATTCCATATGATATTTTCATGTGATACTTCCTCTGTTCAATCGTTTTGAACTTTGCAATCCACAGTTTGATATGATACTCCCTTTGTTCTAAATTGCTAATTCGTTATAGGAATTTGAACTTTTTAAGGAAGCATGCATTAATAAATGCATTTATGCTTAAAAAGAGGTACATTGATTTGAAGCAATGCCCTTATATTTCAATTTTTGAATAAATCATTGTTATTGTGGACTATTTTGAAGGATTGAATACATTTTGTTTTGACTTATCGAAAAGAACTAACAATTTAAAACATCCCAATGTAGTATAAGGGACGAGCAATTTGGAACGGAAGGAGTATACTTTTCATGTGATACTCTAACTAACATTTAGTGCTATATTGCCCACGTGCCAAAAAACAGCGCTTGTTTGGAACTTGGGGATAAGAAAGAAGAGGAAAATAGAAGAAAAGAAAGAAAATGAAAGTGTAAAGGAAAATTACTCTCTGTTCTGTTATTTATCTTAATGTTCCCTTAAACCAAACAAAGGAAAAGTTAATTTCCCTTCATTTCTTATCTTTCCATAGGTTTCAAACAAAACCCTTTTATTGGGTGATTGAAAAATAAAAAGTGACGTAAATATATTTGATAGTCTTTCATTTATCCATAGGATTCCGTAAATCACACCGCCCAATATTTCGGTCAACAACACTAAAACAAATACATAAAACACTGACTCACACTCACTCACAATATGGATGGGTCTCACACACCCTAGGTCCTACGTGTATTTCGGTAGTGCATAATAAGTTTTTCTTTCCCCTCCAACTGGAAAGCTGACTCCTTCTTTGCTCCCACATCAATCTGCTTGCCAACGACTCGAATCGCTAGATCAGATGGCATTGTAAGTGGTTGTGGCACTGGTTCGTTTTGCCCTGATATATTCCATTATGGAAACATTGATCGATCAGCTCGTTGTGCTTATGGTTTTGATCAAAATTTCTCTTCATTTTCACTGCTCATCCTAATTTTTCTTGGCCAGGAACCAAGATGAAGAAACAAGGGGGAAAGACTCCAAGGGGAAGGAAATAGCAGCTGGAAACAGTAGACGAATCACAAGGCCCCCACTCAGTTTCTTAGCGATTCTCTACGAACACGGCATAGCCCTCGACACTTCTTGTCCTGACCAGCTCTGTCAGCAGCTTTATGACGGTGTTTTCTTGAAGCCCAAGAAACTGGTAAGTTCTTTAACCGAGATCCCAAGAACTAGATTGATAGAACATTGTGATGCCTACAATGTTTTTTTTAGGATATGCTTCGCTGTCAATCACCGTGGAGTAAAATTGCATGAGTTTTTGCCGTTATGATATGTGATTCAATAAGAGCCTCGTGCATGAAGCGACTTCTTCTTTTTACTAGCTAGCTCGTGGGTTTTGTTCATGTTCTTATCTTGTTGTTGCAGAAGTACTTTGTTGATGAGAAGTCAAACAAGAATTGCTTCGTGCTATTCGCAAGAGAACTCACAGTCGTCCATGGTGACAATCCTGATTATTGGAGATGGATGGAAGATAACGAAACAAGGTAAGAAAATTATTTCTAGCAACTTCATCTTACCATTAATTAGTGCAAGCTCTATTTAACACTTATAATCAGTACTCAAACCAATGGGGCCAAATTATGAGTGATTTCCTTAATACTAGCGCAACATCGGAAATCTATTTTGCTATGTGGGGCGAAATTCATCTACCCTAGGTTAATGAGAAGACTAATTCCCCTGAGGGTGTTGAAATGGAAGAGTGAACCGATGTTTAGGATGGCATGTTGCAGGTTTGGATCACTTTTTTTTTTATCGGCAAAAATAATTTCATTTATCACGATAAAATCAGGATACAAAATGAAATCAGTACAATACAGTAGGATAAAAAATGCACTGAGCAACTTCTTGCAAAATCATAACCTACATCTCCGCCTCTCGATTTTTAAGTAAAATGTGTCAGCCATTGTATTTCACATACTATTACCAGCACCATCCAAAGGCCACCTTGCTTGGTAATGCATCTTGCTCTTGAACATCTATAGTTTTAAGTACTAGGCAGCAACAACAGTGGTACTTGAAATTCAAGAGCTTTACAATTGAGTACTAATATATCCAATCACATATACCAAATCTAATATCATTTTCAGACATTGATAGTTTAAGATTCTCATTTCTTGTTTTGTAGCGGGAAAGATATAGAAGTGGCTGAGCTATTGAAGATATGTTGGTTAGAGATTGGAGGCGCTATCCGAACAATTAATCTCTCACCAGGAACTTTGTACGAAATTGTATTTATCCTGATGAAACGTAACCACGACTCACAGTTCAATTTGGATCTTACAATCAAACCCCAACACTCAAAAGCTTTGAAGCGCTCTGAAAGTTTAGAAGACAAGCCTCTGAACAATTGGTTTGAGGTCTTGGTAGGTGAGTTCGTGTTGTCGGCACAGTACGTTGGATACATGGAATTCAGCCTGGGGCAATATGATGGGGACTGGAAGCACGGACTTGTCGTGAAATGTGCTATCATTCGACCTAAGAAGTAACGACATAAAATTTGGGATGCTATCGGAGTTGTATGCTTGATTGAAAACAAGGGATGTCAAATGTCTACTTTGGTTTGTTTATCTGAAAGTTCATGGCATTGAATTTAGCTATTCGTTAGGCACATTTCTTTTGCTATTATCTTGTTTCTTATTTATGTTAAGTTGTTGCTTGTCCAAAGTTAGTCCCCGGAGTGCCCTACTATGGGACATCGGACTTCAACCCGAATTTGAAACCTGTTTGAGATGTTGAATCGCCGATCTTTACGAAAGGCAAATTCTCCGGAGATCTTAATAATCTCTGCAACCAAACAAGTTATAACATTCTAGTAAAAAATACAAAGGGAGAAAAATGGACAAACAACTCCCTTAGCAGAAATCTCAAAATGAAAAAAAACTGGGTCCTAGCATATTGTAAACGGATAACTCCTCACCCACAAGGTGTCCCACAATTCAACCAAGGAAAGGTAGGGATGGCTATTCGGCTGATGACCCTACCCGCTCACATCCTGTCCCGGATAGATCTGAAATTCGGGGATGTGGGGGATTTTTCTAGAGATTGGGTAGAGGATTCGATGATGATTTTTAAAGTTTTTGTGTAGAGAGTTTATTAAGATGCACATAATGTATTGTAATATTTGTTGTTATTAATGTATTTCTTACTCTTCCACCATAAAGAATTGATTGGAGGCCTCGATTTCATCCAAGAATATATGTGGAGGTGGCCCCATACATAGTGACCAACAAAAGAACTTTGTCCAACAAGATAATTTTGAGTGGGGTCATATATGTTGCCAAGAATTCTAGGAATATCGATGGAAGGGGATCCAAAATTTTTGTACTCATCAAGTCTCACATCAGTGATCAAAGATCTTCATTTTATAGAAAAGATTTCCTTAACAGATTCTATAAAAGAATTAGCTCAATGAGATATGGATAAATGCTTGAACAATTCACCAAGTTTTTGGTTCAAAAGTTTGCAATCCAGAATTTTACGGCAGAAAAATGGATGAATTATTCAAGAACTTACCAATATCTGAATGAACCAATTTTTTAACACAGCATTTCGAACATTATTATTTGCAAAATAAACGACTAAAACCATATGTGGGCACACAATTGAGAATTGGATACTTGCTTACTTGGTCCAACTTGACAAACTTTTGGTAAAGAATGATGCCATGTTTCATTTGAGAATTGGATACTTGCCTGGTCCAACTTGACAAACTTTTGGTAAAGAATGATGCCATGTTTCATTGTGAAGAATCCCATGTCCACAATCTTAAGGTAAAAATGAAAATTTGACATGTAAATTATTTGATTGGAGAGAGCCTCGAATTCTAGGTGTTGGATATGGATTCCGGGTCCCTGTAGCCCTGAAGAGTCACTGCACTTTAAAGCCCTGCCAAAACGGTGTAGTTTTGGGGTAGAAAATAAGACACTTGAGTTTCGCCAAAATGACGTCGTTTTGGTCTTCTATAGTTCTATTCCTAAACTAGGGAGAAAGTCTGCCGGCGTACTCTATTACCAACACCATATCTCCTCTCACACCAGCACCATTGCAAACAAGGAAACCCACCATCGCCACTTGACATGCGTCCACCATAACCACCAAAAGCTCGACACCACCGTAGCGAACTATTAGATCATAATGTACTCTCAATTTTATTTTGTGAATTCGATTGTTGAGATTAGGGATGGTGGAGGCACTCTCAATTCTTTGATATACTTGACTTCGGTTAGGGTCCGATGATGTTGCTTCTCTTGGAGCTACGTATTAATTTGGTTTCTTAGTCGGTTTTCATTTGTGTTGCTATTGGATCTATCATTTGAAAATTGGTTTTGAAAATTTTCATAGCTACTTGAAGCTGTTAGAGATAGATCCTTTGAAGATTAACTTGGGATTCAAATTTGAGTTGAAACATTCGTATTTGTTATACGGGACGACAAATTTGGTGTTTCAAGTTTTTTGGGTGTTGAGTTTGAATGTGGTTGAGACTTAGTCGAATTTGCAGTTGTTTGAACACTTTTTTGGGCATATCCAACTTAGGGCGTGGTTTGGGAAGGCCTTGAAGGCGCTTTGTTTGACTTTACGTATTGTATTTGTGCGCTCTCGTTGTGGTTTAGTTTTTTGGTTTGGTTTGACAATTTGGTTTAATTTTGGCTATTGGGACTCGAAATTTAAAGTTGTCACGGCTTTGTTTGTGTTTCAAGTTAGCTTGATACTTTAGAAATTTGGTCCTTTGATTTTGCATGGGTACGTTTGTTCTGATGTTCGAAGATTTGGATTGAGTTTTGGTTCATCTGTAGTTGGTTGCTTGTTCAATTCCGTTCGTTCATCAAGGGCTTGGTTGTTTCCTTGGAATCTTGATGGTTCGAGCATGAAGAGAATGGCTTTCGGTAGTTCCTTATGTGTCTGTGCTTTGAGTGGCATATGGATATCTCGCCAAGGTGGAAATTTGTGGTGATCAGTTGGCCTAGTATAGTCACCTCTGTCTGAATTGAGATGATGGCCGTTCGGATGGTCGTTGACAATGTCGTTTTGAAGCTCTCTGTTTATTTTCGTCCGGACGGTAGTTAAGCCCTGCTAGGTGCGCGGCAACTTAGGATTTTGCACTATATGGCTTTTATGGAGTTAGAAATCTACTTTGGCAAGGATTTTTTTAGAAAATATTCTCTTATGACAAATACTTTGTGTCGGGATTCATTATTTGCGTGCGAGAGAAAATGTAATACTCCCTCCGTCTCCTTTTTAAAGTCCAATATTTCATTTTGGGTTGTGCCTTAATAAGTGTCCATTTTGTAAAGTTAGCAGATAAAAGTTGATATATTTTTCATTTTGTTCCTAAAAGTAGATTCCATTTTGAAAAGTTAGTGAGTAAAAGTGTAATAATAATATTTCCATAAAGGGTAAATTGGAAAAGTGGAGGTAAAAATTGAGGTGAAAGATGTAATGATGATGTTTTTTTAATGAGTTGGAGTTATGAAGCGGAACATTTAAAAATAGACGAAGGGAGTAGTCTCGTATAATTTACTTGTCCGGCAAACATTCTCTTATTATAAATACTTGTACTGAGATTCATTATTTACGTGTGAAAGAAAACATCAGTCTCAATTAGGATTTATGAGAGAATGTTTGTATTTTTGGATTTGGTGAGATTTTAGAGGGGTTACTGCAGATATATACTCTTTTTTTAAGCTCTTTTGAGCATTCGTTTGTACGACTTACAAGCGCACATTTTGTTACTTACTTTTTATCAGGTTCTTGATTAATTAGAGTGGATTATACATTTTCTCCACCACTAATGTAATTCAATCTTTTCGAACTTTGCAATCTGGAGTTTCATATGATATTTTTATGTGATACTTATCATTTTGCATGTGTGATTTAAAAACTAAGTTTTTTTTTATCGGCAAATTTTTTTATTAATCTCTGTAATAGTACAAAGATTAAAAAGACGAGGGCATAAAAAAATTAAAATTACTTAATCTCCAACACTACTCGAGATCCAATCACTGGTCCGAGACCAACCAAAGCCTAAACACCCAAAAACCCAAACCACCACCCTGCCAAAAATCACAAAAGATCGGGATATGAAATGCCGTTACTATCGCATAGACTGCTGTGATTTTGCCATATGTCGCCAATCCCAAAAAACGCCCCGAGCTAGCCGCAAACGCCTTGCATCCCAACCATCACCCGTGAGAAACACCTCTGCAATTGCTGCTATCAGAAACCCATATCCAAGATCCAATCACCACCTTCAGCCGCCAGCAACCACTCTGAACTTGCTGCTACCAAGCCGTGAAAACACCCACACTGCACCATGGTCCATAGACCCATCGCCGCCAAAAGCTTGCTGCCGACTTGATACCGTATATGCAAGTTGATGAGTCAGTTTTTGGCGCGGTCAATCTTAATAACCCGTGAAAGAGAACTCGACACCGGTGTCGTGCCGGCCAACACCCCTTTTAATGCCTAAGTTAGAATATTAATTTGTGGAGAAAACTATATAGAGATCAAGCAAATTATTTTGCAAGAGTACTCGTGTGACTATCCCTGTATCCCCATTGCATGGGGAGTGAATATATAGACGTTTTAGAAGTAGAGCCCTAGTATGAGCAGTGTTCTAAAAAGTGGCCGCCTAGGCCTATTAGTCCCCGCGGTGGTCCGACGCCTAAATTAGACAGCCGATTAGTCGGGTGCCTAGTCCCTGCCTAAGTGTTAGGCGACCAACTAGGCTAGTCGCCCCTTTTCCGCCCGACTAGTACCTAGCGATTTTTAGAACATTGAGTATGTGTGTATCCTTGGATCGTGGGATACGATGTTTACAAGGGTGGCATCGATTATCTCCAATAGCCAGCTCTATTCCGAAACTAACACGACCCAATAACTTGGGAGCGTCTATATAACAAGTTTTTCTTTCCCCTCCCAACTCCAAAGCTGGCTCGTATGTACTTTGCTCCCTCGCGTATTCTCACACATGCACACACGATACATACAGCATTAGAAACGAACCAATAGATCGATCTTCATCTGCTCGCCGACGACCAGAATCCGATGGGCCTTTATGTGGTTGTGGCGGGGGCTAGCAACTCGTGCATATGATCTGATCATCATATATACATAATTATTTTTTTTTTTTTTGTTTCTCGGATCATTTTACACTTATCCTAATTTTGCTTGATCGGCTAGGAACCAAGATGAAGAGACAAGTGGGAAAGACTCGAAGGGGAAGGAAATAGCAGCAGCTGGAATTAACAGAAGACGAATTATCACAAGGCCCCAACTCAATTTCTTGGCGATTCTCTACGAACACGGCGTAGCCCTCGACACGTCTCGTCCTGAGCAGCTCTGTCAGCAGCTTTATGACGGTGTTTTCTTAAAACCCAACAAACTGGTGAGTAATAACATTGGAGTATTGGAAGGAGACTTTTACTACGTACTAGCAAATATTAAGGTGAAATTGATCTTTGTAGTAAAACAAAAATTGGAGGGAAGACAAAGCAGTAGGCAATAGCTCTCACTTTTTTGAAATAGTTAAAAAAACACAGACATGCATGAATTCTTTGATCAAGAATCAATCTGCAGCATGGTCGAGTTGAATGACCATTATAATAATATCATTGTAAGCTATATTTATCTAACCAACAATTACTGAAGCTAATCATAATTAAAGCAGAAACCATGGCCCGGCCAAGGTATGTTGGGGGTCCTAGGCCAAATCATCAAATGGGGCTTTTAATTTTTTAACAATTACAATGTAATAAGAAATAGTTTCTATATATAACAATATTAGACCACGTTTCACCCAAAACATGCTTTGATTTAGTGGTTTGGGTTCTTCTTTGTGTTGACTTTGATAAAGGTTCCAAACCTGGCTAGAACAGATTTTCCCATGATGTTATTGTTATTTGACAAATAAAAACTTACCAAGGAAGTGCTGGGCGGGAATCAAACCCAGCCATGACGTGTGGGTTAGTAGTCATCTTACCAGCACACCAAGAGGACTCATAGTAAAAATTGTAAGAAGTTTTGCTATTCCTATATATATGTGATTTTTTGAGAGAACTCGTGCATGAAGCTACTTTTTTTCTTTTTAATCATGGATTTTGTTCATATTTTATCTCGTCGTTGCAGAAGTACTATGTTGATAAGAATTCAAAGAAGAATTGCTTCGTGTTATTTGCCAGAGAACTCAGCATCATCCACGCGGTGCAAGTCCTCAATATTGGGGATGGATGAAAGATAAGGAAACAAGGTAAGAAAATCATAGTCTAGCAACTTCATCTTGCCATTAATTCGTGTTGCAAGCCCTGTTTAACACTTAACCACTCAAATCAATAACACCACAAGCAATGCGGCCAAATCACGAGCGATTCCTTCATGCTAGGGTTGATGAGAAGATGAATACCCTTGAGGTTGTAGAAATGGGAGAGTGAATTAGTGAGGACACCACTGAGGTGGTAGTCCAGTTGGCAGGGTTCACTACCCTCCTTGACGGAGACGTGGGTTTGAGTCCCGGCTAGTGGCTTGGTCTCACGTTTGCAAATGAGTCTTTGGGCTATTTGGGGGTGGGGGGGTTAAGCCAATTGTGCATCAGGTGGTGCCATGGCGGATAGGGAGCCCTATAGTCACGCCCAATGGGGGTTATTGCTAGGCTGGTTGCTCCTTCCCACCCTTTTGACTATCCAAAAATAAAAATAAATAAAAATCATTGAGGAAGTCAAAGAACCACTCGGCCTTGTAAGGTGGCCACACTAAGAATCTAGTAAGTGAGTGATGGAGGAGAAGGTGCTTGAGGAGAGTACAAGATGCGTAGGTGTATTGGTTTCTTGGGACCATAACCCTTTTTGGCTGTCCTCCTTCAAGAATAAGGGTTTTGGATTTTTATTCTAATCATTATTTTATTTCTTTCTGATCATTACTCTCATTTTTCTCTCTGTCACTCTCCAATCGTTACTCTATTTCTCTCAACACTTATTACCTATAAATCCAAATCCAAAATACCAAAACGAATGGGGTCTTAGTGTTTCACTAAGTCTAAGCCCACCGCACAAGTCCACCGCGCGCCACGTGGGGCCTACTTTAGCCCCACAAAAATACAGATAAATATTTATAAATTTTAAAATAATTTTTTACAGAGCCCTATAAAAAAAATCATCTCCTACGGGTATCCATAGGTATGTTTTCTGAATTCGTAAGGACGAAAATACAAATTTAGAAAACATACCTACCGATATCCGATCTGTTAGAACTAATTTTTTACAGAGTTCCATAAAAAAATATTTTAAAATTTTATTAATATGTTTTTTTGTATTTTTGTGAAGCTCGGAGCAAGCCTCACGTGATGCACAGTAGACTTCTGAGGTGGATGAATTTGGTGGCCGCAGCAGTGTTGTGAGTGGTTATGGGCATGCTTATAATCGTTTATTCAATTTAATATGCGTGATGTCCTATTTGAGTGAGGTGGTTCCTTTATAAATTAAGGCCCATGTGACATATCACTACCGAATACTATAACCAAAAGGAAATAATTTTTTCAGCGAAAAATATAGCACTTTTGGCATTGTACATTCTCCATGTGAAAAGACTAAAAGCCAATAAAAGTGTGATAGATTTAAAGGGATTATTACTCGCCCTCATGAAAAGTAAAAATTGTATTCGACGAAAAAGAAACAAGGATATATATAGTTCCCTTCTAATAAGGACATATATCTATTGAAGAAACGTATTCAGACCCGTGCAAGATCTCATTACACAACAGTTAAATCATGATCTCTAAGCTAGTCACTATCATCATGCCTGCATAGATAATACAAGCATGCCTATATATAGATAATAAAAGCATGCCAATATGGTCCCGTGACTCTCGTTCCTCTAACAACTTATTTCACTTTTTTAGTTTTGTCCTTATTTAAATTTTTTTTTGCGTTTGTTAGTTTTGCACTAAATTTTTTTGACTTTTTGATTCATCTAGACAAGAGGAATTGGAAAAGTAAATTTTTTTTTTACTTTTATCCAAATATTTTGAATAATGACCACTTTTTAGCAAAACAACCAACATAAAATACATTTTTAATTTACTTAAAAGTGGTCCTTGTTCAAAATATTTAGGTAAAAGTTCAAAATATTTGGGTAAAAGTAAAAAAAAAATTACTTTTCCGATTTCTCTTGTCGAGACGAATCAGTAAGTCAAAAAAGTTTGACGAAAAACTAACAAATGCGAAAAAAATTCAAATAAAGACAAAATTAACTTTGTTTTCAAAAAAGTTAAGGAGAACGGGATATATAGGTTACTAAACAAGCACTTTTAGCTTGAGAAATGTGTGAAACTAGACACAATCTCTTTTAGAAAATTAATCAATGAACACCTAATCACATGCCCACAAACAAAACGCAAAACGCAGCAACATGAGAAGTACTTAAACTCAAGAGCTTGCCAACTGACTACTAATTTGTCCAATCACATACCAATAGATTAACATTAATCCCATGGGTCACCAAATCTACTTTTCGATGGCTTTCAAACAATAATAGTTAATTTGATGTTTTTCTCAATAAATTGTTTTGTAGTGGGGAAGACATTGAAGTGGCTAAGCTATTGGCTGTTTGTTGGATAGACATCAAAGGCTATATCCGAACAATTAATCTCTCTTCAGGAACTGTGTACGAAATCGTATTTGAAGTGAAGAAATTTGATGGCCGGATGAACTCAGACTTCAGTTTCGATCTTGTCATCAAACCCTAGCACTCGAAAGCTTTGACGCGCACTGAAAGTTTTGAAGGAAAGCCTTTGGAGAAATGGTTTGAGTTGCTGGTAGGTGAGTTCAGGATGTCACCAGAGTACGTTGGAAACATGGAATTCGGTTTGGAGCAGCATGATGGGAGCTGGAAGAGTGGGCTTGTCGTGAAATGTGCTATCATTCGACCTAAAGAAATAGCCACATGAATTCTGGGATGCTATTCATGAGATTTATGCCTGGCAGATGTCAAGTTTGGGTTTGGTTTTGGTTTGTTTGTCCTAATGTTTACGTGACTGAGTTTAGCTATGTTTGTCCTAATGTTTACGTGACTGAGTTTAGCTAGTCGTTAGTTTAGCAGTTGCTGGCACATTCCTCCTGCAGTTATATTGTTACTTAATTTTGTTAAGTTGTTGACTGTTTGTGAGAATTTTCGCGTGGAGTCTTTTTTTTTATCGGCAAAAATAAATTTCATTAACGGAAAAAGGGGAAGGGAATCTAACAAAGAGTTGGACAATACATCTCTAGGGCAAAGCTCGGAACACCCAAAGGTCTGAAATAGATAAGCGATAAAGCCCAACCATATAACCAAAATGTATAATGAAAGCCCAAAACACCCAAATCCGGCCCAACCCTTGGACCGGCCCACCCAAACCAACCCTCAAACCCAAACCACCTTCAACATCCACTGTTGCACAAAACACTAGAGCCCAGCCTCGCTGTTAAGCCGACCTGGTCTCTCCCAGATGTAGAGATCGGCGAAGGGAACCGGCCTACAGAAATGAACACCGAAGACAGTCAAGGCAAAGAGGAGCACACCACCACCAACATCAGGCCCCAGCAAATCCCCAACAACACCTGATCTAAATCAGCAACAGCAAAAACCCAGAGCGATGAAAATGTTGACCCCTCGCCCGACTGAGAAACTTGGAGTGGCCATCGACTGGACTTCGGCAAACAAAGCGACTTGAGCAATCCAGCCATGGGAATCATGTCCACCCTACCACCACCGAAAGGAAGCATCATCGATCGAAACCGCATCTTTACCGATCATTTTTGGAGTTTTGAGAAACCTACAAAACAGTTAGAGAAAAAACAAACTACGGTACACCACCCATGACCATCGCTCCACCACCCACCACCACAAACACACCACCTGCCAGATCATCGCCACCAACCAAACCCCTGCACCTCTGAGACTCCCTGCACCACCCAACAACACTAGGCTCCCGGAGGGACCAAGGAACCTTTGACCGGAGGCGAAAAAAGCAAGAGCTCAACCGCCACACCCTCCCACACAAGGGAAGGCGGTGAAATGAACATCAAGCAGAGAAAACAGAGGGGTGAGAGAAAGCATCGATCGAAGGGTAGAGGGAAGGTGAGAGAGGGAATAGGGGGAGATGAAGGAGGAAGAAAGGAGCCCGGGGGGAGGAGGGAAGGAGCCTCCCCCCCTGGCGGCGACAACAAATGAGAAACCCTAGAGGGGAAAACTCGCCTAAGGGAGAGAGAGAGTCGTGGCTCTTTTTGGGTGGAGTCTTTTGGTACAACTTATCTTTATCTTATATGTGGTCCCAAGCCAAACTATGATGTTGTTTGATAAAACTGAAAACTTAAACTAAAACCTAAAAAATTAAGTACTATAAGCTGAATGTAGAATTTTTTAGATTGAAAAGATGTTTGAGAAATATATTAAACATTGAATTGAAACAAATACCAAACAAACAAAACCGAGTCTCATGTCCCAATAAATTTAGGTAGCTGGCTACATGAATCCTATTTTTCCATTGAGTCTATGTTAGGGATACCTGTTTAGTAAGCCCAAATTCTCTCGTATCACCCCATACAAAGTCAGTTAATCCTTCTAATCTTACTATGATGAATTAATTATAGTTCCACTAGTTGTAATGATGTCAAGTATATATCCGCAATTACAGAGGGATACTTGACACAAGATTGAATGCTGAATTAAAACAAATGATGAATTATATTAGTTCCATTAGTTCTAGTGATTCTCTTATAATTTACTAATGATCACCATGTATTTGTGGTAATTTGTGGAGTGGTGATTGTGGTGCCGATGGTGGAGTGATACTGGTGGTGGTAGAGTGATGGTGGTGGTGGTGGAGTGGTAGACAGTGGTTGTGGTGGTGGTGCTGCGAGCTGGTGCTGGTGGAGTGGAGGCGTGCATGGTTGAGGGAGTCGTGGTGGTGGTAGTCATAATGGTGGCAGAAGAAGTGGCAACAAAGTATTTGTGGCAATGGTAGAGTGGTGACGATAATGGCGATCGACGACAATATATGATGGTGGTCACTACAAGAAAATGCACTATTAGTGAATAAATTTGCCGACGCAGCACAAATTTCATTGGTAAATGTAGGCTTTTGGCGATGACAAATTGATTATGTTGGCAAAGAATTGCGACGTTTGCTCTTTTCCTTGGCAAAAGCTATTGGGAAAAGTCAGCTCATGGAGGAAAAGATTTTGCCAACACCCAATTATTCTTTGGCAATGTGTTATGGATAGGTAAAAGATGAAATCTTTCGGTGACGAGCTCTCCAAGTTGGGAAAAGGCTAGATTCATACATTTCATACATGGACCTTTTTTCTAGCATAATTTGACCTATAAGACATTTGAATTTTTTTTTTTTGTTTTAAGTGAACATTTTTTGGCTTGTGATTGGAACGTTTAATATTTTTTATTCCTCTTTCAAAAAAGCAAAAACTATGGAAAATTTTAATTTTTTACTTTAAAAGAAGAAATTAAGATGAAAAATGTGGACTCCTTTTTTTTTTGTCAAACTATCACGTGATTTACTCATAAAAATTTGACCAAAGAATAAAAAAAATAACAAAAAAGGAATTCCATAAAAGAGTAAATCACGTAATACAATAAAGATTTATGAGTAAATAAAAAATAGAACCCATTCCCCGCTATGGGTAAACCAAATGTACACCGCATTTAATGGGACTCATTTCGAAATTCCACATAAATGATCGGAGACGCTCAATTTTAAAAAAATATTTTCCAAGGGTCTCCGCATAAAATGAGCTCATCTAAATATCGATAAAGGCTTGATTAGTTCTTTACTCAATTTCTTATTAGTAGTTTGTGTATAGAATCGATCAAGTCTTTACCGATATTCGGCTAAGCTAATCTTTTACGAATTCCCTTAAAAATGTGTTTAAAAATTAAGCGACTCTTATAGTTTGTGTAGGATCTCAAAGTGTGTCCCATAAAACGCAATATACATTTGGTGTGCAATGGTATATCCACAGTTCTATTGAATCCAGTAGTAAAAACAAAACCCATGGAAAGTTTTCGCTTGTAAAATTGGCGCTCTGATATTTTCATGTGTTCCGAGCATAAATCTGTTTACACCCATTTTTGGCTAAAATTAGAAAAAGATGTAGGGGGATGAAAACAATTGATGCTTTGGTTCAATTGGATTGCAACGGCTTATTCGTGCCTCTTCACCGGAACCCTAATTCGTCGTCTGAACCTTAATCTGCAAAATAGACAGGGGGTGAGTGCACCTTTGCCTCTCGTGGCAAAGGCCCTCCGATGCCTTAGTTAGTATTACGTACTAGCAATTAAACCCTAATTATCAGTAGGAAAGCAATCAGAAAGCAATGTATTGCGTACCATTTTCCTCTAGGTTTACCTCGTATTTATAGATTTGTGTATGCTTGTTGCCCAAGCATCCCTGTTTCCATAGGACTCCCAACTTCGTATAGGAAACCCAGGATATCAAGGATTCTCGTTTCCTTTATCAGTTTATTAGAAAAGAGTCCTTTTAGGATTCTTTTCCATTACTGGCCGAACATTCCATTCTCGTTGGGTATCTTTAGCAGATCCTAAAAACTCGAGATCTTATTCCTTTACTGAATTTTTACTGTTTCTGGAACCTTCTAGAGCGTCCCTGCCGCCTTATGAATTCAGGGCAACATCTTTCTCTGTTCGACTATCTCATTGCCGAACAGTCCACACGGACCAAGGACTTACATGTATCTGGTCCTCATTATTTACATTTGGACAAATGACTTCTCATGTCTTTTGTCCTTATCAGCCAAACAGACTGCACGGATTAATGACTTCCCATATCATTGGTCTTTATCGACGTTCACCACACTGTCCGGCGATTACTCCTGTCATATTTACCACGTGCTCTCGAACTTCACGTGTTCGGCCACTAAATATATCTGTTCGGGAATATCTCCCTTCAATTGCTCCCCAGCTTCATCTATTTACCACTGTTCGGGGGCAATATATGACGCTTAGAAACAGAATTTTATTTAGACCAGACTCTTCTGATCCCGTGCAGTCATAATTTCAATATTTCATTGATGCTTTTTGGCGCCTCCATCATTGTACCTTTTCAGGGTAATGACTCCACGTGGCACGTTTCGTATGCCTATCATTAATTCTGAACTAACGTTCTTTGAAACGGCGTCAGAACGGACTTAGCTTTCCGTCACTTTAACCTGTAACGGCGTAAGAGGAGACGTTTCGTCTCCATTTCTTACCCTTAAACCCCTGAAAGCACTCCTTTTGGTTTTTCACCCAAAACTCAAACTTGCTCCTTCTCTCTCTAGAAACCAGGTGAAAACATCCTGCTATCCGCCATCGCCGCCATCTGCAAATCCGATTGCTTTCCAAGAAATCATCACAATATCTTTGTAAGATCCTCATTCTTACTCCATTTCTTCTGTTTAGGTTTCTCTCTAAGATCTCCATTCTCAGATTCGTGGGTCGTTTTCTAGGGTTTCAGTTGCACCCATTTCCAGTTTAACTTTTTCTTCGAATATATCCATGGCGGATGATAATGAAAACCCTTCTAGACCCAGTAAGTTTAGGAAACTCTGTGAAACTCCAACTGCCATGGCGGCATTTAGGTCTGAATATAGCATTCCTGATAACGTAGGACTCGAACTCGCCCCTCTAGGGGCAGATAGAGATGGTGGCTCATGGGATAGAATGTGTATCCCTATTGTGGCAATTGTTGAAGGTGGAGTCCGATTTCCCCTTCATCCACTCTTTCGTCAAATCCTAAGTTGGTACCGTCTCACTCCTATGCAAGTATCAACGAATGTTTTTAGGCTGATAATGGGAGTAGTTGCCTTGAATAGGATTCTAGGGACCCAGCTAGGGATCTGGGACATTCAGTGGTGGTACAGTATTGTACTAAACCCTGAATATAACACCTACTATTTCAAAGTAAGAAGGGCAGAAAAGCGTCTCGTGCTCAACTTGCCAGATTCTGCTCTGGATCATGAGATTGACTTTCTATACGTTACTGGAGCTTTTGAGCCACTAGGAGAGGATGGTCAAGTGGTGGGGCTCCACTGCCCTCACATATGGGGATACCCACGTAATACTCCTCATTTTTATAACTTTGCAATTTTTCGTTTGCTGCTTTCTCGTAGCTTCTTCATGTGTCTAATTTTGTTGTTTCAATTTTGATTTTGCAGCTGAAAACGCTAACCATCGTCCCAGACGCGTTCCGAGCAACATTCGAACAGAGGACATTAACAAGGTCCTAAAGTATACAGGCGAGCCTGGCACCTCCACAGCTGGTCGGGGACGAAACGCAGAAGTGTTGCTAGGATACGATCCTTCATATAGAGGGGTTATAGACAGAAGGCTTGCTCACCCGAGCACCAACACTGCTTCGACCTCCATCGCTCCTCAACCACGCAGCTCAAGACATTAAGCGGGTGTTACTCTTGCCGGACAGCCAGGCGAAGTTGCAATTCCTGAAAGCGTACCTCAGACACGCGCGGTGCTAAGAAAACCTGCTGTTAGAAGGCAAGTGATCCCTGAAGAACAATCCATTCCTCTCTGCAGCACGAGCCAGTCATCTTCCTCCGGATACTCTCAATCGCCTCCAACTCCAGGTATAATGACGCGCCAACCTATTAATCTCAGCTCTCTACTCACTGTCTCCACATAGGGACGTGGTGTTACCAGCAGGGTAGCATCTACTGGCGCCCCCCCTCCCCATGATCACGTCGCAATAGGGGGGATTTGCAAGATTATCATCATCTGCCCGGGAACAAGATAGTTCCCTTGAGGCTACCAACGGTCATCGGGACAAACGGCCTAGGTCTGAGGACCCAATTGGCACTACTTCTCAAGCAGACATTGAGACTCATCCTCCTACTTCTCCAACTTCACAAATGCTCCCCCAGATATGGACTCCTTCATTCATTAGGGGAGACCGTTCTGTCCATGTTGGAGACAGTGCCAGTTCATCCGAAACGGCACTTGCCCTTGCTCAAGGGTTGATGCTCTCTGTTGATTTGCAGAAGGAGTCCTCGTCTCCTCCTGATCGGCTTGTGTCCACTGGTCTCGTCAGTGGAATTAAGGTAACAAAAACTTCTTCTTTGGGTTTTAAGCCCCCTCTTTGTAATGGTTAACAAAAATTTGTAACTTACATGTGGTATTTCTGCAGTTCATCCAAAAGATGGTTGTATTGGGCCAGAAATTCCAAGAAGCTGAAGCCGAGAGGATTAGGCTTTTAAATGACAACACTAGGCTGCTCCGGACAGTCACAAGATTAGAGAGAGAGAGATAAGGCTAAAGCAGATCTTTCTGAGACAAAAGGCAAGCTCGAAACCACGGAAGATAGCCTTCATCAAGCTTTGGCCGAGATGGACAGCACCAAAAAGGCTGCATATGAAGACGGCTAGCAAAAGGGCTTTGATGCCACGACGACCAGTTACGTGGAGCAAATGCCAGCCATACAAGACCAGATTTGGGCATCTTGTTGGGAGGCTTGTCTGACGAAGGTGGGGGTCGCCGAGGATTCCCCCTTCTGGGTGGAAAATGACCTTCCAAGCCGACAAGCAGCTGCCCCCCAAGAGCATGATGGTTCTCCGACTGAAGATGTTGAACAGCAGATCAATGATTTTGCAGATGCTGACGAAGAAATACAAGTGGAGTCACAAGATGTTGTCAAGCATATATCTGTTCGGGAAGTGACTGTTGAAACTTTTGTTCCAGAGGAGATTGCAGCTGCTGCTGGCGGCTCGGCTGGAAATGATGTTCAACCAGAAATTCAAAACCTAGATTGAAAGGTAGGCAAGTTTTGCTTTTATTAACTCAAACATTGTGGCTGGTCCTGTGTGACCATAATATTTCAACCCTGTGTGGTATCAGTTACTTTCTCGTAGTATGGTAATACTTTACATAATACAGGTATTCGGCCCTCTGTGGCATAGCTTTATACATTTGCTCGGCTCCCCTCGTTTTGGAGCATCTGTTCGGATGCAATCAAAATATTTCGTATTTTGATCATCATATGTTTGCATAAGTGTTTCGTACTTGTTAGCAAATTTTACAAACATGATTGCTTGTATTGATTCTAAGTTTCCCGTACTTAAAATCATTTGTTTCTCAATGTCTCATACTGTTTACAAGTTTATTTCATACTTGTACGTTGTGCTTTTTAAAAAATACATACAAGTGTATTCATACTTGTATCTTGTAAATCATTCAAGTGATTTCATACAAACACTTGTAAGGTTCACATACTTTAATAATCATAAAGTTTCACGTACTTAAGAACAGATATTCAAATATTTTTATAAGTTTTACGTACTTAAAAACATACAAGTGATTTCATACTTGTATTTGCTAAGTTTCATGTACTTATCTATTTTAAGTTTCTCGTACTATATACAAGTGTCTCGTACTTGTATTCACAAGTGTTTCGTACTTTAAATTCCATATAAGTGTTTCATACTTGTATTCGTTAAGTTTCACGTACTTAAAAATGTTCTAACAGACTTTGTTAGAATATTTTACATAATACAAGTATTTCTTAAGTTTCACGTACTTAAGAACAAACATACAAGTGTGATTCATACTGGTTAAGTATCACGTACTATGCTCCCCAATACGAATGAGGGAAAATAAGCCCATCATTCGTATTCCTAACACAAAATTTATACTGTAAAAAGTGATTTTATTCATAATCCATAAAACTCAAGAGGGTGTTAGTCGTACCCTTGTGTAACTAAAAATAAAAAACTAGAATAAGGGAATTATATTCGTAATTCCCACGCAATCACGTAGATTAAAAACAGAATTTAATACTTCTAAACAAAGAACTTTCGTAGATTATGAACATTCCAAGGCCTTGGAATTGGATCACCATCCAGATCTGCCAATCTATAGGCTCCTATGCCTACAATCTCGGTTACTCTATACGGGCCTTCCCAGTTGGCCCCCAGCTTGCCTTCGTTGGCCACCTTGGTGTTGCCGAGCACTTTTCGTAGTACGAGGTCCCCAACACCAAATTCTCGAGGATGAACGTGTTTGTTATAGCTTTTCATCAGCTGTTCTTGGTAAGAAGCCAGATGGACTAAGGCCTTTTCTCTTCTTTCCTCTGCGAGATCAAGCTCTATTTCAAGGGCCCTGTCATTGCCTCCACTTTCAACCAAAGCGATCCTATTGGTCGGCAGACCCACTTCCAAAGGTATGACAGCCTCTGTTCCAAATGCCAATGAATAGGGGGTCTCTCCCGTAGACCTCCTAGGCGTTGTTCGGTGAGCCCACAGAACCAACGGTAGCTCATCAGGCCATTTCTCCTTGGCTTTGTCCAGCCTCTTCTTGATCCCATCTAGGATAGTTTTGTTGGATGCCTCTGTTTGCCCATTACTCTGAGGGTAGGCTGGGGTGGAATAATAGTTTCGTATTCCATACTGGGCACAAAAAGCCTTGAATTTCTTCTGAAATTAGGATCCATTGTCTATAATCAATGAGTAAGGGACCCCAAAGCGAGTGATAATACTTTTCCACACGAACCTTTCTATCATAGGTTCAGTGATTTTGGCCAGTGGTTCTGCCTCAATCCACTTTGTAAAATAGTCAGTTGCTACAAGCAGGAATTTTCGATTCCCAGTTGCTTTGTGCAATGGATCCACGATATCCATCTCCCATTGAGCAAACGGCCAGGGACTTGTCAAAGGCACCAGATCCTCGGCGGGTGTTCTAATCATTGGTGAGAATTTTTGACACTTCTCACAAATCTTCACATATACCTTTGCATCTTCTTGCATGTGTGGCCACCAGTAGCCTTGAGTAATTGCTCGGTGGGCAATGGATCTTCCTCCAGCATGGCTCCCACATGTTCTCTCGTGGATTTTATGAAAAAACTTTTGTACCATCTCAGGATGTACACATAGTAAATATGGGCCTGTAAAGGATTTCCTGTATAACTTACCCTCTGGGGACAGCCAAAACCTAGCAGATTTTACCCTTATCTTGTGGGCCTCTTTTTTGTCAGAAGGGAGTATCTCGTCTCGTAAGAACTCCATGATTGGGTCCATCCAACTTGGTCCTTGATTCACGTCCAAAACTATGTCTACACTCCTCCGAATGCTCGACACATTCAGATATTGGACTGCTACCTTCCTTTTGAATTCAGTTGGTACAGCTGCAGCCAACCAAGCTAATGAATCTGCATGAGCATTCTGTCTAGAACTTATTTGTTCAATATATACCCTCTCGAAGGTACCAAGCAAGTCCTTGGCTGCCTGCACGTAGGCCACCATCTTTTCATTTCGAGTTTCATATTCGCCAGACAGCTGATTGACAACAAGCTGTGAATCACAATACACCCTAACCCGTTCTGCTTTTAGGGTTTTTGCACTCCTCAATCCAGCCAATAGTGCCTCGTACTCAGCTACATTATTCGATGCACTGAATCCAAGCCGAACAGATAGTTCGATCATCACACCTTCAGGAGGAAAGAGGACAATCCCAATTCCTGCACCAGTATTACATGCAGATCCATCAACGAAAAGCTTCCATTCCGAGGGATCCTGTTCGGCCAAGGTCTGATCCTTCGTGGTTGATGTCTTAGTCACATGTTCCTTTCTCGTAGGAGGTAGGGGAGCCACAGTGGGAGAAAACTCTGTCAAAGAATCTGCCAACACTTGGCCTTTGATTGATGTGCGTGGTTGATAATCGAGATCGTACTGGCTTAACTCGACGGACCATGTCGAGATCCTTCCCGAGAAGTCTGCCTTTCGAAGCAGTGATTTTAATGAAAACTCAGTATAAACCACAATCTTGTGGCTTTGGAAGTAGTGTGGCAGTTTTCTGGTGGCTGTCCTAAGTGCCAGGACGGGTTTTTCTCAGGGCAGATATCTCGTCTCTGCATCTAGCAACGTTTTACTAACATACTCCCTCCGTCCCACTTTGTTCCACCTGTTTCCTTTTTGGAACATCCCAAAAAATTGTCTATATCTCACAATCTGTAATGTTTTTTATGATTTCGAAAACTTTGTTTAATAAAATAAATTGAGATCTATCAAATAAGATCCATATTGAATATATAAAATATTATAGATTGTGAGATATAAATAATTTTTTGGGACGTCCAAAAAAGGAAACAGGCGGAACAAAGTGGGACGGAGGGAGTAATATATAGGGATTTGTTCGATCCCCAAATCCCTTAACAGGACTGCTCTTACTGCATGCTCGAGAACAGCTAAGTACAAAATTAAAGACTCACCTGGCTGTGGAGTTGACAAAAGTGGGGGTTCGGCCAGGTACTTCTTCAGGTCCTGGAAAGCTTGCTCACATTCTGCTCCCCATTCAAATCTCTCCCTCTTTTTCAATAACTGAAAAAAGGGTCTGCACTTGTCACTTGACCTGCTGATGAACCTATTAAGTGCTGCAGCCATTCTAGTCAACCTTTGGACTTCATTAGTGGTTTTGGGACTCTGGAGCCTTTGTAAAGCAACAATTTGGTCGAGGTTAGCCTCAATTCCTCTCATGGTTACCAAATAGCCCAGGAACTTCCCTGAACCAACTCCAAACGCACACTTCGAGGCGTTGAGTTTTAGTTTATACTCCCTTAGGATTTCGAACACTTCTTTTTAATCAACAATATGCCCTCGTTTCTCTTGACTTTTTACCACCATATCATCAATGTAGACTTCCATAGTCTTTCCAAGGAGCTTTTTGAACATGATGGTTGCAAGTCTTTGGTATGTTGCCCCAGCATTTTTCAGCCCAAACGGCATAACACTACAGCAGTACAACTCTCGTGGTGTAATAAACGAAGTCTTCTCTTGACCAGGTTCAAACATAGCAATCTGATGATATCCTCGATATGCATCGAGAAAACTAATTCGCTCGAAACCAGCGGTTGCGTCAACCAATTGGTCAATCCTGGGTAGAGGAAAACTATCCTTAGGGTATGCTTTGTTTAGGTCTGTGAAGTCTACACAGACACGCCACTTTCCATTCTTTTTCTTCACCACAACGGTGTTAGATAACCATTCTGGGTAGTAGACTTCACGTATTGCTTTGGCCTCCAGTAAACGATCGACCTCCTCAATTACTGCATCCACATGCTGCACGGCTGCCCTCCGTTTTTTCTGAATGACCGGCTTGTGCTGAGGATCAATGTTCAAATGGTGACAGATCACATCTGCATTCACCCCGGGCATTTCTTCTGGCACCCATGCAAATACATCAATATATTCCTTTAGAAATCTTATCGATTCAACCTTTTCGTCTGCTGGTAGTGATTCCCCAATTAAAAAATATCTTTCAGGATCAATCTCGTTGATCTGAATCTTTTCCAAGCCTTCAACCACTTTTTCAGCCGGATTTCTTCCAACATCCTCGATGGTTGGTTGATCTGGTACTTCTAACGTATGAATATGGTGGACCCTTGGGGCTGTTTTGATGGTGGAAATCAAACACTGTTGGGCCACTTTCTGGTTGCCTCTAAGTACCTCAATCCCATTCGATCCTGGGAATTTTACCATCTGGTGATAAGTCGAGGAGACTGCTCTCATCTTGTGCAACCATATCCTCCCTATAATCGCGTTATAGGAAGAAGGGACATCGACTACTAGAAAATCTGTCCTCAATACCACTAATCCAGCAGGTAATGTCACCTTTCCAAGGGGCCAGACTGCTCCTGCACCGAAGTCGATCAGGGGTGTTGTAGATTGCTCTAAATCTGTTTGGGCCAATCCCAGCTTCTTGAACGCATCGTAGTACAACACTTCTGTACAACTTCTTGAGTCCACAAGAATCCTCTCAATGTCATATTCCCTAACTCGTAGGGTTACGACCAATGCATCGTTGTGGGGTATTTGGA
Organism: Rhododendron ovatum; assembly: GCA_019656835.1. Classification (NCBI taxonomy): domain Eukaryota; kingdom Viridiplantae; phylum Streptophyta; class Magnoliopsida; order Ericales; family Ericaceae; genus Rhododendron; species Rhododendron ovatum. The sequence continues at coordinate 12,145,854 of CM033800.1, forward strand.
CCTTTCCCAGGTCATCATCAGTAAACGCTATGCTCTCATTGCATACATCATTCTCTCGCCCTCTTTTGTTTCCCAATCGCATCACATGCTGATCGTGCTTAACTTGCCTTTGCAACAGCCTAACCTCATTTCTCGTATAAGGTGTGGCCAACCCATGTATCATATGGATTATTCCTTTAGGGTTTTGCTCGTAACCCAGCTCCATAGCTTTCCCTTTCTCCTTTGGGTCCTCTTGGATGAATTCCTTGAGATAGCCCCGTGAGACCAGATCATCAAGGTGTCTCTTGTATATCTCACAATCCTCAGTCATATGGCCCCAATCTTTATGGTAGCTGCAGTGCTGATTCGTAGCACGTTTTGCATCCTTGTCCCCGCCTAGACTCGGGGGCCATTTAAAATATGGCTGATTCTTTATTCGATAAAGAATCCTGTAAATTGGCTCCTTCCAAACCATAGTGATAGAAAAGAAAGATTTGGGGTCAGGAGCTTGCTTATCCTTATGCGGCTCTTTCTTAGCCTGCCCATACTCCCTTCTCTCTTTATAAGTCTTGGGCTCTGGCTTATCCACCTTTTTGGCAGGTGCCTTTGGCTGCTCGGCAATCGTCCTGCCATCTTCACGGAGTATGTCGTCCTCCATTCTAGCATGTTGTTCTATCCGTTCCATCAATTTAGCCAGGGTGGCTACCGGATGTTTATTCAATGATCGGCGCAGCTCTCCCCGAACAGGCAAACCAGTCTTGAAGGTTGCAATTGCGTACTCTTCACTGCAGCTTTCAATTTCGTTGAAGGTTTCTCAGTACTTCTTTGCATAATCTCTGATCTGCTCGTTCTCCTCCTGTTTCATGGTGGAAAGACTTTCAAAGGTCTTTGGGGCTTTTCTGCTTGTCAAGAACCGAGCAGTGAATTCCTCGGCCAACTGCCTCCATCCTCGTATGGATCGTGGGGCTAGTTTATGAAACCAGGATAAAGCCACCTTGCCAAGACTGAAGGGGAACATCTTGCATAAGATGGAATCATCCCCTTCATGCATAAACATAGCCTGTTGATAATGCTATATGTGAGCCACGGGATCCGTATTTGTCTCGTAAAGTACGAACGCACCGTGCTTCACTCTGCTCGGCAACCTAGCTTCTTGTAGCCTCTTTGTAAAGGGGGAGGCTGCAATATTACTCAGGGCCTTACGTGCTGCTTCTCGTGCAGTCACTGTCCCATCCTCTAGCTCCTTTGATTTGTGGGCCGTAGCCTTGACCCAATCAGCTCAGGTCTCTCGTACCTATCTCAATGGTGTTTCCTAGTTTCTTCCTCCTCGGGGGTAGAACTTCGGTCTCTGCTCCTCCTTTTTCGAGAAGAAGACATTCTCTCGGGTGTTCGGCTTTTACTTCTTCTTCCCCTTTTTCGTGGAGAAGCTTCATAACGCCCTTTGTTAGGACTCCTGCTCCTTCTACCATGTGAATGAGCCTTCTTATGGACTACCAGGGTCCGTCCATCCCTCTGGGAATTCCTTCGAGAAAGTCCAGAATCTTCTGGATGGTCTCGTATCCGCTGCAACTCTTGTATCTCATACTCTCGTTTTTTAATTAAACGAGCATACTCCTCTATTTCCCTTCTCTTTTTATCAAGAACATCGTTATCACTGTGAATACTTCTTGAATGGGTAACTGACTCATCTCTTCGATGAGACCTACTCCTTCTCATGGAGTCTGTAGCAGTTTTATCCCCTTTTTCTTTGGGGTTATCTCGGTCATGTCTACCAGTGGGCTTTCTTGGAGCACCTGGTGGGAATTTATCTCTTCCCCAACCCAACTGGTCCTTTGGACTGAATGGAGTGACTAGATCTTCTTCCATTTTATTTTTTCAGATAAATTGGTTCGATTTCCCACAGACGGTGCCAATTGTAGGGGGATGAAAACAATTGATGCTTCGGTTCAACTGGATTGCAACGGCTTATTCGTGCCTCTTCACTGGAACCCTAATTCGTCTTCTGAACCTTAATCTACAAAATAGACAGGGGGTGAGTGCACCTTTGCCTTTCGTGGCAAAAGCCCTCCGATGTCTTAGTTAGTATCACGTACTAGCAATTAAACTCTAATTATTAGTAGGAAAGCAATCAGAAAGCAATGTATTTCGTACCGTTTTCCTCTAGGTTTACCTCGTATTTATAGATTTGTGTATGCTTGTTGCCCAAGCATCCCTGTCTCCATAGGACTCCCAACTTCGTATAGGAAATCCAGGATATCAAGGATTCTCGTTTCCTTTATCAGTTTATTAGAAAAGAATCCTTACTGGCCGAACATCCCATTCTCGTTGGGTATCTTTAGTAGATCCTAAAAACTCGAGATCTTATTCCTTTACTGAATTTTTACTATTTCCGGAACCTTCTAGAGCGTCCCTGCCGCCTTATGAATTCAGGGCAACATTTTTCTCTGTTCGGCTATCTCATTGCCGAACAGTCCACACAGACCAAGGACTTACATGTATCTGGTCCTCATTATTTACATTTGGACAAATGACTTCTCATGTCTTTTGTCCTTATCAGCCGAACAAACTGCACGGATTAATGACTTCCCATATCATTGGTCCTTATCGACGTTCACCACACTGTCCGGCGATTACTCCTGTCATATTTACCACGTGCTCTCGAACTTCACGTGTTCGGCCACTAAATGTATCTGTTCGGGAATACCTCCCTTCAAAAGAATAGAAGAATGGCTTTGGAGGTAGTTTCAGGCCTTGAGAAACCTTATAAATCGGTCACCTACAGAATTGGGCCAATTTGAATGCAAAAGGGCCAATTGAGTTTGCAAAGTCTTGGACCAACTCACTAGGTCTGAGCGTTTCATCCAAACCCAAACTAGTTCTTAGCAACAAGAGAAAATACCAGGCCGGTCCCAAGTTTCCCATTCATAGCCCATCAGCTCCTTTTCTCCACTAGTTCAATTCCCACTAAGTCCTCCCACTGTGATTTTACTTATTTGCCCTTAAGTAAATAGCTACAAAACTCTGCCCCGACTTTACTCCCCTCTCTTTCTCTAGATATTCAGAAAGTTCGACTCGAACGGCGACGGCAAGATCTCTGCCTTGGAGTTCACGGTGGTGCTGCAGAGGAGGTCGGCCGCGTGATGGCGGAGATCGACAAGGACGGCGACGGCTTCATCGACCTCCGCGAGTTCACCGAGTTCCACTGAAATGGAATGTCATTGTCGCCGGACGCAGCAAACAAGGAGCTTCGCGACGCGTTCGACTTATACGACAAGGATGGTAACGGGCTGATATCGGCGAAGGAGCTGCACTTGGTGGTGAAGATCCTGGGGGAGAAGTGCTCCCTCGCCGACTGCTCAAGGATGATCGCCTCAGTCAACGTCGACGGCCACGGGTGTGTTAACTTTAAGGAGTTTAAGAAGATGATGAAGGTTTGATTAATACTCCAATTAGTAGTGCTTGGAAAATGAAAATAAGGTAAATTTTTGCCGAATCTTTTGCGTTGTGAAAATGAAAATAATTGATGAGTTGAATCATCGGAAGTTGAAGCACCGATAAGAATTCGGTGATTGATGAAGGTGGGATATGAGTTTGTGGTTACATTAGGGGTAGCGAAACAAGTGGCGTTTGTTGAGCATGGCGCATGTCATTGCTAGTAACTCTTTATCACCCCTTTTTTTTCTTTGTAAAGTTTGAAATTTGGCATGCATCCTTTTTTACGAATTTTTAAGGTTGATTTTACGAATTTTTGTGGTTTATTTTTTATTTTATGTGGCTCATTTTAGTTTTGGGTGTACAATACACCATTTACGAATTCTATGGTAGAGAAAGATGGCTCAAAGTTTGATTTTTGTTTGGTGTTGTATCCAGTTGTTCTGATGTTGTTTAGTGTACCAATTTTGTCAATTAACACTGTTTTAAAATTGTTAATTAACTACCACCACGCCGCCACCACCACAATGACTACCACCACCACCATGCCTCCACCATCAGAACTACCACGGCACCACCACCGCCGCCACGATTAACAGTGTTAAATTCTATCTAAATTTATGATTAACAGTGTTAACTTTTATTTAAATTTACGATTAACAGTATTAAATTATGTCTAAATTTACGATTAACAGTGTTAACTTCTGTCTAAATTGTCCGGTCCGCAAAACGGAAACGTAAAAATAATATTATTTTTGTAAGAAAAGTTGGAAAAAATTCAACAATTTACTAGATCTCGACGAGTTTTTTTAACTTATGAAAAAAATTTGAATTTTTTCTTAAAAGAAATGCATTATTTTGTAGTTCTCGTTTCGCGAACCGAAGAAATATTATGGGACGGAGGGAATATTTGTTTTTGGATTGTTATCTGAGTTACTTGGTTGGTGGTTGTGGCGGTAGTGGAGTATGGGTGGTGGTGGAGGTTCCAGCGTTCCTGTTGTCTTCATTTCTTAGCCAATTATCAATTAAGGAAAGGATAAGATTGTGTACAGGAAAAAGATATGAGAGGCTGTAGCTTTCTTGTGGTCTTATTATTAATATATGGAAAAGTCTATGGTACACACTCCTGTATATGAAGGATTCTTACAATTAACTGTAAATTTGGATAGAATTTAACACTGTTAATTATAAATTTAGACAAAATTTAATATTGTTAATCGTGGTGGTGGCAGTGGTGGCGGCGTGGTGGTGGCGGTGGTGAAGTGGTGGTGTAAGTCGTGATATTGGAGGTTATATAGGCCAACTGTTAATTAACACTGTTAATTGTTAATTGTGGTGTTAATTTATAACCGTTAATTTAGAGAGAAATTAACACTGTTAATTATGGTCGCAGCTGAGGTGGCGGCGGCGTGGTAGTGGTCATTGTGGTGGTGGCGGTGTAGTGGTGATGGTGTTAGTGATGGTGGAGTGGTGGTGGTGGTGATGGTAGTGGTGGCAGTGGCGGTGGCGGTGGGGGCGTTGTGGTGGTGGTGTAGGAGGTTGTATGGGTCGACAGTTAATTTAGAAAAAAATTAACATTGATAATTATGGTGGTGGCGGCGGCGGCGGCGGCGTGGTGGTGGTGGTGGTGGTGGTTATATGGGCCAACTGTTAATTAACACTGTTAATTGTTAATTGTGGTGTTAATTTATATGGAAATTAACACTGTTAATTATGGTGGTGGAGGCGGCGGCATGGTAGTGGTCATTGTGGTGGTGGTGGTGGTGGTGGTGGTGGCGGCGTGGTGGTGATGGTAGAGTGGTGGCGGTGGCGGCAGTAGTGGTGGCGGTGGCGGCGTTGTGGTGGTGGTGGTATAGGAGGTTATATGGATCGACTGTTAATTTAGACAAAAATTAACACTGTTAATGTGGTGGTGGTGGTGGTGGCGGCGGCGACGGTGTGGTGGTGGTGGTGGTGGTGACTTAGTTGTGGTGGTGGCGGTGACGTGGTGGTGTGGGTGTGGGTGGTGGTGGTGGCATGGTGGTAGCGGTGGTGGTAGTGGTGGGGGTGGTGGTGGTGACGGTGGTGGCGGCGGCTAGATCGTCCTCTCCAATCGCTTTTTTTTTTTTTTTTTTTTTTTACGAGGGGTAATTTTATCAACAAAACAATGAAGAGGACTTATTGGGCTATTGGCTCTTTGGGCAGGACCTAGTAGGCTATTCTTGACCCAGACATGACCGGCCAGGAAGTTCCCTTAGCAACAATAAGGCGTTCTAGTAGGTTTAAATCAGCTAAAACCTGGGGTTTTCTCCAAGGGCTCACAAGGCTTATAAATGATGGAGGCCTATGATTCACCTCAAGCTCAGGCCCAAATGACGGATGGGCCTGCTTTTTAAAATGTCTCATATGGCCTTTATTTGGCAGGAAAAGGCCTTAAAGTTGCTTATAACCAGGCTGAAGGCCTAGGATGTTCTTGCTTAGTAGGTGGTCTAGGTAAGCTGCTTACAAGCAACTCAAGGCCTGAGTTTTTACTATCCTTCAGCATGAAGCAAGGCTTGGGACACATGGCAGTCATGCATGGTGACATCCCAAGCAGCTCACAGGTCTAGAAAGTTCTCTCTAGCAACATACAAGCTGCTCACAAATAACTCAATTAGGTCTGCTGTCTGAAAGCTTAAAGAAAGCAAATGGTAGGGCACAAGTCCCACGAAATCTCTCTATTCCATATATAAGTGTGTGTGTATATATATATACCTAAAAATAACAAGTGGGCTATCAAAAAGGGCTCAAGAGCCAATGAAATAGCTGAAAGGTTTGGTAAAATTTTGACCTTGGTGGGCCCAAGATCTTCTATCCAGGTATTCAAATAACTTACAAATAGCTCAAAAGGCCTAGAAATTCTGCACAGCCAAAATTCTTTTTACCCTTTTACAAGTTTTTATGCAGAAAATGAGAGTTTTTTCAGGCCTTTTAGGTCTTACCAAATTTCTTGGAGTGAGGAGCAAGGCTTGGACATGTGGCAATCACTCATTGGAGGAAGTAGAAGCAGCTCAAGCCTAAGCATTAACCAGGAGGACACTTGACAGCCATGCATAAAAGCCTTTGGAAGCAGCTCAAGTAGTTGGAACTTCTGCCTATAAATATCACATTTGTAGGCCTTGGCCTTTGTCCACGACCATTAAGTCCACGATTTATCCAATTTATCTTTCAATTATTTTTACTTTCCCGTTAATCTAGCCAAGAATACATTTTATTTCATTTCATTTTATTGTAATCAGACTTTATTTAACCATTAATAAAGTACTTTTAATTCTATTTTAAGTCTTGTTCTACTTTTCTTTTCATTTTCTAACCACAGTTAGAAAATTTTTAATTCCTTTTTGTTAATGCAAACCACAAATCTCCTCACGGTTTTACCTTAAGCTGTGCACTTTCGTTCAATTAGAAGTCAGATGAAGGTTTTCAAGCCTTTGATACAAATTTGGACAGCAATCCAGTCCTGCCATTCCGCGATTCCAAGTGGATTTGGTTTTTACATTTTTTGCGGAGAAACAACACCCACGACTTCCTCTGCTCTAGACGGTTTCGTCCGCTCTCTGTTTCCTTCTTAAGATCTGTTCCTCTTTCTTCTTTCAATCGTTTGAAGGTTTATTCTAGGGCTCTTTTACGAGAAGCAGACTATAAAGGTAAATATTCTACTCTAAGTTTTGTGTGTTCTGTGAAGACCTACACGTTGATTGCGCATAACTTAGATGATCTCCCTCTCTCTGTGATTTAAAGCCTTGTAATCGGAGAGTGATTCCACCCAATGGATGAACAATTAAGACTAATGTGATGCTAGTTGTTGACAATTCTTACAGATCCTAGACCCATCCCATGCGTTATATGTAGGTTTGTCTTGATTTATACCCTAATAGTTTGATTAACAGTATTTCCCAATACAGTTACCATATCACTTACCAATTCATGGATTCATTACATATTCTGAGCACTAGTCAGTGATTCTCCAAGATCGATCTGTTGGGACATAGTGAAATTTTCTCAGTTTTATAGAGGATCACACAAAATTGATTTGGGTATGTTGATTTCTATGAGGTTTGCCGTCATTTTTCAATTACGAGGGGTGATGTAATCAGTTATTAGATTTCCTTTTTCTTTTTTTAGGTTCTTGTGCTTGCAATTGTTTGTTCAAAATGCTAGTTTTGTTTGCTGCTTGCTTTAGTTGATATTTATTTAATCTCTTCGTTTGTCATTTATATGTGGTTTTGCCAAAGATGCCCAAAGTTCGGAGAAATTTTTTCAAGCCTGGGTGTAGTTCTTAGAGGCTGACAAAATATGAGATGGACAGACAGAGAAACATTGAACGAAACTCAGCAGTGCTATCTGCTTTGGGATTAAAGACCATGTCAAAGGCATTATTTGGTTCAAATCTGACAGCCAAGAAAAAACCTATCAAGGAGGGAAAGAGCAAGATGGATTGTTGCAATGATGATGAGGAGTATCAATTGTGTGAGGATGAGGAAGGGATGAGCTCTCGCGAAGATGTTGCATCTTCCAGGTTTCAGGCAAATAAGGTAATGTGTTTGTGCAAAATATTTGGACTTAGTCATCAACCAAGGGTCATTTTAACAGTTCTAATCACTAGGAATCAAACATTTGAATGATTATAGTCCTTTCCTCTTTGGGACATGTTTGCAGGTTATCCTTTTAATATGGCGACTGTTGTGTTCACTTGGTTTCATTTATGTCCATCATCATTTTGCTGCTGTCAGACTGTGTGCCTAACATCGTCAGTGGGATTATCTATAGCTTTTTAAAAAATATTTTATGGCAATTTGCTTTCATTTATATCCATTTTCCTTTCCTCTTTGCACACATTTTTAGTTGGTGTGTCTACGTAAATATATCATAAGCTTACAATTTTAAGATTAACAGGCTGAACTGGATGCTAAGCTTAAAGAACAATCACAAGCCAATGTTATTGATTTGTTGTCCAAAGAACATGTTTCTGTCAATGTGCTTGGGAAGCGATCGGTTTTTTAAGGAATACGGGAGTCCCAAGGACACCCCCTCATCGGTTATGTGAACTGTGTATTATTGGGGCTACGTGAACTGTGTGCTATGTGAACTGACCTATGTGAATTGGGCGCTATATGAACTGTGTTATGTGAATTGTAGAGGGTATTTTTGTTTGAAATAATGAGTCAAAAACTATATTGGATAAGAGCATCTCCAATCCATCTCTATTCATCCAAAATAGAAGATGGATGTGACACATTGAGGGGAGATTTTGTAATTTATTTCATTTTCTTCACTTTTTATATTTTTTGGGAGAATCTTTAAGGGACCCACCGTCATTTTTAGAGTTTGGTCTTCCAAAAGTGAGTTTGGTCTTCCAAAAGTAAATTTGGTCATCTAAAAATGGAGGACCAAAAGCAAATTTGGAGTATGAAATTTCTCCAAAACTCTAAAAATGACGATAGGTCCCTCAAAAATTCTCCCAAAAAGCACAAAAAGTGAAGAAAAAAGGAAATAAATTACAAAATCATTCTCTATTTTGAAGGAATGGAGATGGATTGGAGATGCTCTAAAGGTAATATTGGAGGAGATTATTCAAGATTGAGATGAAACCGAAGCTAAAAAAAGGACCTGCCTCTAAAAATCCCAACTACGAGGTATTTAAAGGAAGACGTATAAAATCTTCCCAAGACTAGTCGCTAGCTGGATTTAACAGGGTACATGACATTGCCTCTCACAATCCACATATATGAACATCACAAGGACTCCTATTCCAAGAGGGAAGTTGGATTAACTGATATAACTAACACAAGAGGAAAGTTTGGTGGTTTATATATCAGGAGCTAATCATATGGTAGTCGTAATATGTTACCTAAGATAAATTAAAAAACGCAAACAAACAACAGAAATAGATACTTGATAGGCAAAAAGAAAATTTTATAAATCTTTGAAGATGATAACGAAGATTAAAAAGATCACGGGCACACTGGCAAAAGCCTCCTGGAAATCACACCCAAAGAAAGGCAAGAAGCTAGCCGACCAAAAACATCACAAGAAGCACGAAAGCCGCAAAGCAACCTAACACCAAATTTAAAACAGCCACAATCCAAAAGAACGGCTACTAAACAATTAAACATTCATACCCTTAGTTTTGTTTACCTAAAAACGACCTCAGCTACAGCACGACTGCGAGGTATTTGGAAGTGATCAGTTAAACCAAAATGTGCCATGAGAAGCCAGAGATGAGTGAGATACTCTCCTCCTCGTCTCAACTGTTGAGCATGTTGTCGTCCTTTACATTGGCTTGCAGCATAACCCAATATTTCCATCCAAACAAAAACAATTACGTTCCATATACGTTCCTGTACGTCGTCTTTTCCTTGTTCCTGCTCGTACATTCCGAGCTGTGATGCGAGCTTACAGCCGTCAAATATCACAGAATTACTCATGTCCCCTCCTCCAACAACCATGTTCTCATCCTTCACCAAGCCTATCAACAAATCCGCAGCCTCTTTTTCCGTCACGGTTTTAAGCGACTTGGATTTATGCATTTCTATGAAGTCCGCAAGGTTGGAATATAGGTCTCTGAACTTGATTTGTCCCATCCCAATCGGCAACATATCTGGATGCTTAACTAGGAGGTATAGCATATAGCGCGACATGCACTTGCCTCTGTCGTGCAAGTACGACGGGGTATTAGTGGCATCCGGCTTCCTTCTGCAATCGAGGTTGTAACGTATCTCTGTAGCAAGGTGCCACACAAGAACGCTCCGCTCGAATGCCATATCCACGCTCCACTGAAGATCTTTGCGGCTGTAAATTTCGAGCACTAGGCCTCCCCGATAGCCGTACAGGGACTTTAGATCTGTGTCTTTGTTGTTATTTCTTCCCCAAGACATAACATTCTTGAACCGTTTAAAGATTTGTTTTGGTAAATCTTCGTCTAATCCGAGATAAAGTGGGTCTGGAGGAGTATTGCTCTGGTACCAAAAAATCTCGGCAACTTCCTCAATGTGTAACAGCTTTAGGATTTTGAGGCAAAACAAGGGTTTTCTTCTTGTGGCAAAGCAGAATTCTAGCAGACTGAATTGTTCCACGGTTTTCGACCACCTCTTGCGTTTTCGACCCCAGTTTGTTGGTATCATGGTACGGATATGATTGATATTTTCTAATCTTGCATATTTCCCGCGCTTAATCAACCAATGAGCAGTTTGGTCGGAGAGCAATAGTTCCCCAAATGCACATAAATCCAGAATCAAAGCAACTACCAACAGCACCAGAGTTATGGTTTGGTCTGTCATGGAGGAGTTTTTTACCACCAGTGCACCGTCCAGTGATACCATCAGCAATACGCCAAGGATCAGAAAACTTCCGACGATTCGTTGAGTGACCCCCCAAGCCGAATAGACTACTGTTGCTTTGGTGTACATAACATCGTACATCAATCCGAGTTCAATCTCGACTACCTTTAAAGCCTTCTCAGGGTTCATCGCGTTGCTTTCAAAGATTGCCCTACTGGCATCCCGATCTTGGAAGCCAAGTATGAGGTCAGCGAAGAGACGCTTGACCATCTCAAAGAAGGCATTGGCCAAAAGTATTTCCTTTGCATCGTGAGATTCGGGAATCCGATCATCGACCACCGGGACCTCAGCCTCAAGAACTTGATGCGCGGTGACATGGTACCCCTGCAACTGCTTCATCTTACATTCCTCCATTATCTTGGACTCGCTAGTTGGGATTTGAGGAATCGAGTCCCTAAACCTTTTCTCACTCGCTGAGAAGAGAGACCAAACTCGTTCGCAGTACTTGATCAGGCCAACAAAGAAGACCACGATAAATAGTGGCGAAAGACGAGACGATGTTGACCACGACAAGAGCATGATGTACGTGGTCGTCCCTGCTTGGGCAATGACGCTGAAAGAATGCCTCAGCCATAGCTCATTGTCTTCCAACGAGTAGGCGGTGATGGTGTCCATCCCACCCAAGTGCAAGAGCAAAAAAGAGGCCCAAAATGCCGTTAACTGGTTATTCGAAGAGCGAGGATTCCTGTTCTTACCGTTCCAGTAGACTTCCCCGATATCATCTGACAGGATGCCGATGGCCATTGTGGCTACAGAGTCGGCAAGCAAGTAGAAGAACCAGACAATGGTTCTGACCCAAGTTTTGGCGATGTACTTTCGGCGGTTTCCGAGACCGACGAGGACGATTTGGGCAGTGAGGCTGAGCAAGATCAATCCTCGTGGCTCCCATTCCCTCCACAGGTTCGTCCAACTCGATGGAATGAGTTGGCGGGTCTGTCTTCTGCTGATCAAAATCACACTGCCAACAACTGATCATACAGCTATTTCAATATGTGAAATCATGTCGAATGCTAGTTTATAGCAGTAGGAAAGTAAATTAACGGATTGAACTTTCGAATTCTACGCTCCATATGTTGTTCCGGTGGCAAACTTTTCAAGGGAAAACAATTTATTACGTTCCGTTGCAAGAGAGAAATAACTTATTCACGGCTTCGCACAATCACGGCCATCTATTTTGGCAATCAATAGTTGAGATTTGTTTTTCAAATTTGACCCGTAACAATTGGTTTTTAATCCGAACCGTTCAAAACACTATTGGACACATGCTATTGAGCGTCGTAAACTTTATTTACGAGTTGCTCCGTAAAGAAGTTTTTCTCTTCATTGCAATCGTGAAAAGGATGGTGCTAGCTAGTGACTATGGTAATGACGATGGTCAAGGACGAACTGGACATTTTCATTTTTCGAGTGAATATGTACAGAACAAAAATATTGTTGTATTAAGAAACATTTGAAAATGAAAAGAATATCATGAATTAATTCTATTGTAACAATCATCGTTACCATATGTACCTCCTTGGTCCATTTTCTTGTTGCTTGGTGTTTGGTGCATGGGGGACTAGGAAACTACTCTCCATTTCAATTTGTTTATTTACTTTTTAAATTTTACATATCCCAAAATATTTGTCGAATTTTAAATTGACTTAAAAAAAGTCCTCTTAATACCCTTTCTCTTTAATTATGCCTAAAAGAATGTGCAATATCATGTACTATCAAAATAGTGAGGGGTATTGTTGAAAACTTAACGCTTTTTGGTAGTAATATTTTTTGTCTCGTTAAAAAGTTGGAATCTCAAAACTAGACAAACATATTGGAACAAAAACTAGACAAACATATTGGGACGCAAGAAGTGACATAAGGGTTGTTTGATAACCTAAATTCAGCACTTAAAATTAATCAATTAAGTAATAAGTGATTAAGTGTTTGATAAAAACATTTCACATTGCTTAACAAATTAAGTGTCTTAAAATGTAGGCTAAAAAGTTTTTAAAAAATATGTGTTTTCATTCAACCACCACCACCACAATCACACCCGCCACCATCACTCCACCACCACCAGTACTCCACTACCACCATCGCCACTGCCACTCCACCACCACCATCACTCTACCACCACTACTACACCACCACTATCACTCCACCACCACTACTACACCACTACCGCCACCACGATCGCCGCCACTCCACCACCACTACTGCCGCTGCCGCTACACCACCACTTCACCACTATCACTCCACCACCACCATCACTACTCCATTAACACCACTACCACTTCACCACCATCACCATGCCATCACTACACCACCACCACTACTCCTCACTACCACCACCATGACGCTACCACCACCACTCCACCACCACCAATACACAACCACCGCCACCATTACACCGCCACCACCCCCCTCATTATACCGCCACCACCCACTGCCACCATTACACCACCACCACTCCATCGCCACCAGTACACAACCACCGCCACCATTACGCCACCACCACCACCCTCACTCCATCACCACTAGCCCACCACCCCCACCACAATCATCACTCCACTATTATCACAAATACATTGTGACCATTAGTAAAATTAAGAGAGAATCGAAACTAAAGTTGTTTATCATTTTCTTAATTCAGTACTTAATACATTTATCAAATAGTTTTTCAACTTAAAAAATTTAGCATTCAGTATTTAATTTTTCAGCTTTCAATTATCAGTTTTATCAAACAGCGGCATCCATTATTCTTAACCTTACAAATCATTTGCCATCAACCTCAATATGTGAAACTAAACTTGTATATTCATTATTCATTAAGTAAAAATAAAATCTGAAGTTCTGAACTAAAATACTGAAAAATTTTAACTAAACGAAAAAACAAAAATGTGAGCATTCATTGTTAAGCTAGTGTTCCCATTTTTAATGGATGACCATGAAATTAAGTTTTGCATGAAAATATCATTGGTACGTACGTCCATCAAGAATATCTTGCAAACAAAAACACTAATTTGCCCAAATAATCAAGATACGTCAAAACTTACAAAGACCGGATTAAAGCCCTAATTTCACAATTCATAGAGAATAATCAGCTCGGTTCCTAATTCGGTGTCAAAATCTCCAAACACCGAAAAATCATTTGAATTTGTTTCACATTCTCCTGCTTCAGTCCGCCCCAGTCACTGATCATATTGGATAATGGTGTGGTGGTAAGAAAACGGATAATTTTCTTCGGATAAGTTCGGTTCTTTGTTGAACTATTGACAATTAACATTTGCTTTGGCTTTTTGCCTCTATCGCAACAAACACCAAAAAAAATGTGTAAATTATGTATCGGAAAACATTTTTCACCAAAATAAAATTGGTGCTGCAGTATTCCTTTACTAATCTGCAAGGCCAGCCAGGGTAAGCCCAGCAAGCCCGTGGGCTTGGGCAACCCTCCGGACTAGGGCAACAGTATTTAAAAAAAAAAAAATCAATGGCAACATTTTAATAATCGTCCGCTATGTATCGTGTCGGCTAAAGCCTAATGATATTTTTAGCCTTTCAATACTGTTGCCCCATACACTGGTGAGACGAGAAACTACATGCGTATGGGTGATTCAGGCCACACTCAAAATTAACTTTTTAAGCCAATACTCGACTGTTATGAGTGATTTAGGCCACACTCAAAATTAACTTTTTTTGTCAAAAATAATTTTCAGAAGTTGACGACTGCTACAACCATTTCCCATTACGTGTCGTTCAATATATACTTCCGCTACAGCTACTGCCCGATACCCCATTATTCAAAATCTTGAAAATGCCAAGTTGTTAGATTAATGAGATAGTACGTACCTGCTTGAATCAACATCATGATTTGTGTGAATTTACTTCCAGATTAGCTGAATGGTACCCTTCTTCTCCAATAGACACACGCACACAGACAAAGAGAGAGTGATGGCTATATATTTAAGTGGGGTCTCATTTTATCTTTGATGATTGAGTAAAAAGGAACTGAGAAGGAACAATGGGAAAAGCCTGCCTCTCTCTCTCTCTCTCTCTCTCTCTCTCTCCTGGATCGCTGGACTTGTCCACCGTTATTAGAAAAAAAACATGGTACGAGTGTCCAAAAGAAGAGATTATTCACGGTCCCAATGGCCCCAACTCCCTTCCCCATCACGTAAGAATCTGGTGCAAGTCATCCAATCAATAATGGCCCCCACATTGATGTGTATATAGAAAGTGTTGTGCGGAAGGGATGAAAGAGACTTTCCTACCAGAAGTGAGGCCACCCAATGCTTAACTTTGATATCATGTTAGATTTATTAGAGGGTTCCAACCTAAAACCAATTGGCCATATGTAGAGTAACTTCTATAATATATTAACCAAGTTTGGGTGGCTTAAATGAACGATGTTGGATAAGTCTAACAGTAAGCATCGCAAACGAAAAAATTAAACCAAACCACATAGTAAGGGTGAGAGAGAAATGCAAACAATCAAACGAGACAGACATTTATGTGGTTCAGCTTACCGGAATGTAAACCAACTCCACGGGCAATCACACAATCAAATATTTTCACAAAACACAGGGAAACAAAACTCAAAAAGCTATACAATGAAGTCCGTCTCGAATTGAAGCTCTCAAATCTCCCTAGACTGCTATATATGAATTGTTTTTTTTTTCTTTCTTTAGACATGACTCTCTCTATCTAACACTGATCATCTGACTTGTGTTTATCTGCAAATCTCTATAATCAAGTTAACTCTTAGATAGTTGGCTGCTGTAGAAATATTGGAATCGAACGAAAAAGAATAAGTTATTAGCTTGAGATATTTATCATTTGTACTAATTCCCTATTCTTCTACAAAAACTATTTAGGATTGTATTAGCATCGTTTTTCAATCTGCATGCATGTGCAATCGCTTCAATCTTCATAGTGGGTAAAAGTTGGTATATTTTTCATTTTGCACCTAAATGTACGTGTAATGATGATATCTCCATAGAGGGTAAGTAGGAAAAATAGAAGTAAAAGTTGATGTGAAATGTGTAATGATAATGTCTTCTTAATAAGTTGGAGTTACGAAACTAGACATTTAAAAAGTGACAGAGAGAGTATCTACTTTACAAATTTATAGGCAAAATCTTTGTAGTTTCCGAAAATAGCATATCCACATAGGGGTATGAAGATTTGAAAATTTTGGAAAACATGATCAATTTTGCTGAATGGCTAATATTTTTACGGATTTCTAGGTAGGTCATTTTCCTCACATACACCTACTAAAATACCATTTAACAAAATTAACTTAACTATTATTATTAGCCTGAAGACAACAAAATTTAGTGAAAACAACCCCACTGTATACTCTCGCAATGCATGACTATATTCTATTCAACAAACATAAAAAATTCTCAGTCTTCGCCCAGGATTCTTTGTCATGCAAGAAAAAAGTACCAAGCAATAATGAGACAAATGCTTTAGAAAACATAAGACATAAGGATCAAGAAGAAGTTCAAGATGCTATAGATTTTTCCGTATGCTGATTCTGTTTTTGTTGTTGCCGGGTTGGTACCACGTGATGCCCACCTGGCACATACGGGCCGTCCAAAAGTGTGTTGGATGACTCGGATTTGGAGAAAGAGAGACGAGAGAGAGGGTTTTAATCTGGGTCATTCAACACACTTTTGAACAGCCTGAATGCACCGAGCGGGCACGGCCACGTGGTATTCATCCGGTACCCAAAAATTTCTCGTCTTTCACGCTAATTACTGTGGCAGCTATTTAATTTTGTGGGTCCTAAGGGCCATGAAGTACTGAAAGAGTAAAGGTTAAAAGGGAAAAAGAAGAAGTGTAACTTAGAAACAAAGCACGGACAACAAAAAAGAGAGAGACCACGACAATGACACTGAATCACAACTATATTGAAGGTGCTTTACGAGGTAATAATTAATACTACTTCATATTCTTGACCTTTGCGTGTCCTCAAGTGAGCGCATCAATGGATTTTCCTACTTCTTTTGGTAAAATTTCACTCAAGAATTTCAATTCGAAACATTAATTAATTGTTAGGTATTCCCGTGTGCACATAAGGCTAATCCGTTAGAGAGTATTTATAAAGTCCCGACCACATCTCATGAATCTAATATACATTGAATGATCCATATTCATTTAAAAGGCTAAACCTTATAAGAGTTGAGTCATCCAATTATATATTAAGCTCCAACTCTTTTTCTATTTATCCAATACGAGACTCAATCTTTTACACATGTTTCCTGCAATCTCCCTTTAATTTATTTTCTTATTCTTTTCTTACTTAATGAGGAACCAAACATCCACTGATTAAAAGTTCTTATTTTCCTTTCGTTTCCTTTGTTTTCCCTATGTTCCAAACACAGGGTCAATCTTTTTCAACTCTGCAATCAAGAGTTCCATTAATTCCATATGATATTTTCATGTGATACTTCCTATGTTCAATCGTTTTGAACTTTGCAATCCACAGTTTGATATGATACTTCATCTGCTCTAAATTGCTAGTTCGTTATAGGAGTTCGAACTTTTTAAGGAAGCATGCATTAATAAATGCATTTACGCTTAAAAAGGTACGTTGATTTGAAGCAATGCCCTTATATTTCACATTACTAGTGATGTTGCTACACTTGATTGTTATTCTCCTTACACTGGTACTGAGCACGTCACTGTTGGCAATGGGGCTCAACTTCCCATTCATCATACTGGTAAGGGTCTTCTTCCTACTCCTACTCACTCTTTCCAATTAAACAAAGTTCTTCATATTCCTTCCATGTCTATGAATCTACTCTCTGTTAATCAATTAACCAAGGATAATCACTGCAAAGTGATTTTTGATTCTGTTTCCTTTGTCATTCAGGACAAGGCTACAAACAAGATTCTCCACATGGGTTCTAATGTCAATGGTCTCTATCACTTTCCTTGGGTATCCTCTGCTTCTCCACAGGTCTTTCTTTCTTCTACTACACCTGGTGCATCTAATGTTTCCACTGAAATATGGCACCATCGTTTGGGCCATCCATCTTCTTTGAAGTTTCAACAAATTCTCCGTCTTTTACATGTTCCTTGTGTGAAACTTGTGTTTTCTGCTTGTACTCCTTGTAGTGTGGCTAAAAGTCATAGACTGCCTTTCAAGTTGTCTAATTCTACTGTCAATAAGCCCCTTTCTCTTGTTCATAGTGATGTATGGGGGCCATTCAATCACTGCACTTCTACTTGCCGATTTTATGTTCTTTTCATTGATGACTTTGGTAGGTTCACTTGGATCTATCCCTTAGACTACAAAAGTGAAGTGTTTGATAAATTTCTTGAATTTAAGTCTTATGCAGAAAAGCAATTCACTACCTCTTTACAGATTTTGCGCACTGATGGAGGCACTGAGTACATCAATAATAAAATGTATCAGTATTTAGTATCTCAAGGTATTGTTCATCAGTATTCTTGTCCTTATACACCACCACAGAATGGTGTTTCTGAACGCAAACATCGGCACATCACTGAGACTGCCATTGCCTTGCTCCATCACTCCCATGTTCCTCTTAAATACTGGTTTGATGCAATTGCTACAGCTACCTTTCTTGTTAATCGTATGCCTAGTCTTACTCTTAATAATCTGAGTCCCTTTGAGGTCCTCTTTAATCAACCTCCGGATCATTCTGATTTCAAAGTTTTTGGTTGTCAGTGTTTCCCATGGCTCAAGCCCTATGTTTCTCACAAGTTACAACCTCGATCTATCCCCTGTGTTTTCTTGGGATATCATCCCACTGTTAAGGGCTATCGGTGCCTAGATCTTTCCACTGGCAAAATTTACTTGTCTAGACACGTTGTCTTTCATGAACAAGTGTTTCCTTTCCACACTTCTTCTGTTTGTTCTTCTTCTTCCTCTCCTTCTCCTCTCTTACACAATTTCTTTTGGCCACCTTCACAGTCTTCTCCTGTCTCTAATCCTGTTTCTTCTTCTATGTTGTCCTCTTCTCCACCTAGTTTCGCGAGCTCTTCCTCTAGTTTAAATGGTACATCTTCTCAATCAACTGATACTACATCTTCTCCGTCTTCCTCTTGTCCTGCTCCTTCTCCTCAGTCTATTCCCATTGGTTCTATCTTTGTTGATTTACCTTTGTCTTCTGCACCTCTTCCTACTTCTAAGCCTAAACCTCCACCTAAGCCTAAATCTGTTCTTCCTACTCATCCTAATGCAGACTCGGTCAAAAAAAGGTTCTGCTATTTCTTCTCCTCCTATCTGTCTTTCTGCTCTTACGACCTCATCTATTCTCACTGAACCTCTTAGTGTTACAGAAGCTCTCCAATCTCCTCAATGGTCTCAAGCTATGCTTGAAGAATTTGACGCCTTACAAAAGTAAGGTACCTGGTCTTTGGTTTCTCTTCCTCCTCATAAAAAAGCCATTGGTTGCAAATGGGTGTTTAAAATCAAACGTAATTCTGATGGCACTATAGCTCGTTATAAGGCTCGCTTGGTTGCCAAAGGCTATTTACAAGAGGAAGGTATTGATTACTTTGATACCTTTAGTCCTGTTGCTAAACAACCAACCATTCGTATTCTTTTCAGTCTTGCTATCTCTTATCATTGGCCTATTTGTCAGCTTGATATTTCTAATGCGTTTCTCCATGGCACTCTTGATCAGGAGGTTTATATGGTTCAACCTCCAGGTTTCAATAATTCTGGTACATCTCATTTAGTTTGCAAACTTCATAAAGCTCTTTATGGGCTCAAACAGGCCCCTCGAGCTTGGTACTCTACTTTCTCCTCCTTTCTTCTATCTCATGGCTTTCATCACAGTCACTGTGATTCCTCTCTCTTTATTCGGAAAACTTCCTCTTCTCTTCTTCTTGTTCTTGTCTACGTCGATGATATCTTAGTGACTGGCAATAATTCCCAAGCTATTTCTACTCTTATTAATGAGATGCATACTGCTTTTTCTATGAAGGATCTTGGTTCTGTTTCCTATTTTCTTGGTTTGTCAGTTCAACCTAAAGGTCATGGTTTTTCCTTGACCCAAAGCAAATATGCTTCTGACATTTTGGCCAAAGCTGGTATGCTAAATTGTAAGCCCTGCTCTTCTCCTATGGCTGTGAAACCTACTGTTTCTTCTACTTCTCTCTTTGGTCAACCATCTCTTTATCGTAGTCTTGTTGGGGCTCTGCAGTATCTTACTATTACAAGGCCAGATTTGGCCTTTGCTGTGAATCAGGCTTGCCAGCATATGGCCACTCCTACTGAGGCTCATTTTTCTGCTGTTAAGCGTTTGCTTCGCTATGTTAAGGGTACTCTGGATCATGGGCTTTTCTTTAGTCCGGGCCCCTTTACTTTACAAGCCTATTCTGATTCTGACTGGGCTGGAGATCCTTTTGATCGTCGATCCACTTCTGGCTACTGTGTGTTTCTTGGTAACAATTTGATTTCTTGGTCTGCAAAGAAACAGCCCACTGTGTCCCGATCTTCCACGGAGGCTGAGTATCGGGCTCTCGCTCATTGTGCTGCTGAACTTAGTTGGATTCAGATGTTATTTCAGGAGCTTTCTCTTCCCTTAGCCTCTTTGCCTCTACTTTGGTGTGACAATTTAAGTGCTTTGGCTCTAGCCTCTAATTCTGTCTTTCATGCTCGGTCCAAGCATATTGAACTTGATTACCATTTTGTTCGTGAAAAGGTGGCCGCTAAGCAAGTTGTGTTGCGACATATTCCATCTGCCGATCAACTAGCCGATATTTTTACGAAACCGCTGTCTATTTCCAGGTTTCATTATCTTAAGGACAAGCTAATGGTGCAGTCCTTCCCCCCTAGCTTGAGGGGGGATGTTAGATATACTGTTCCAATGCTTCAATCTCAGCCAATGATCAAGCCATCTCAGCAAAGATTGTCAGCAGAAGCTAGTGAGTGTACGCTAGCTAAGGAGTAGAGGATTAGTTCCTGTGTAACTGAATTTAGTTAGAAAGAATGTTGTTTGTTAAAAAGAGTAAAGTTAGTGAGGTTAGCGTTAATGGTTGTTTTGTATAAGAAGTGAATCAGTTTCTATAATCAATGTACGATTGAATGGAATAGAATTGAGATTCTTTTCAATGTTCTTATCTTCTTGTTGCAGAAGTACTTTGTTGATGAGAAGTCAAACAAGAATTGCTTCGTGCTATTCGCAAGAGAACTCACAGTCGTCCATGGTGACAATCCTGATTATTGGAGATGGATGGAAGATAACGAAACAAGGTAAGAAAATTATTTCTAGCAACTCCATCTTACCATTAATCAGTGCAAGCTCTATTTAACACTTATAATCAGTACTCAAACCAATGGGGCCAAATTATGAGTGATTTCCTTAATACTAGCGCAACATCGGAAATCTATTTTGCTATGTGGGGCGAAATTCATCTACCCTAGGTTAATGAGAAGACGAATTCCCCTGAGGGTGTAGAAATGGAAGAGTGAACCGGTGATAAGGATGGCATGTTGCAGGTTTGGATCACCTTTTTTTTTTTTTTTTGATTGGCAAAAATAATTTCATTTATCATGATAAAATCGGGATACAAAATGAAATCAGTACAATACAGTAGGATAAAAAATGCATTGAGCAACTTCTTCTTGCAAAATCTTAACCTACATCTCCGCCTCTCGATTTTTAAGTAAAATAGTGTCAGCCGTTGTATCTCACATGGTATTACCATCACCATCCAAAGGCCACCTTGCTTGTTTAAAGCATCTTGCTCTTGAACATCTATAGTTTTAAGTACTAGCCAGCAACAACAGTAGCACTTGAAATTCAAGAGCTTTATAATTGAGTACTAATATATCCACTCACATATACCAAATCTAATATCATTTTCAGACATTGATAGTTTAACATTCTCATGACTTGTTTTGTAGCGGGAAAGACATAGAAGTGGCTGAGCTATTGAATATATGTTGGTTAGAGATTGGAGGCGGTATCCGAACGATTAATCTCTCACCGGGAACTTTGTACGAAATTGTATTTATCTTGAAGAAACGTAACAACGACTCACAGTTCAATTTGGATCTTACAATCAAACCCCAACACTCAAAAGCTTTGAAGCGCTCTGAAAGTTTCGAAGACAAGCCTCTGAACAATTGGTTTGAGGTCTTGGGAGGTGAGTTCATGTTGTCAGCACAGTACATTGGATACATGGAATTCAGCTTGCGGCAATATGATGGGGACTGGAAGCACGGACTTGTCGTGAAATGTGCCATCATTCGACCTAAGAAGTAACGACATGAAATTTGGGATGCTATCGGAATTTTAAGCTTGATTGAAAACAAGGGATGTCAAATGTGTACTTTGGTTTGTTTATCTGAAAGTTCATGGCATTGAATTTAGCTATTCGTTAGGCACATTTCTTTTGCTATTATCTTGTTTCTTATTGACATTAAGTTGTCGCTTGTCCAAAGTTAGTCCCCGGAGTGCCCTACTATGGAACTCGAACCTCATGGGACATCCGACTTCAACCCGAATTTGAAACCTCAAAGTGAGATGTCGAACCGCCAATCTTTATGAAAGGCAAAAGATCCTCCGGAGATCCTAATGATCTCTGCAACCAAACAAGTTATAGCATTCTAGGAAAAAATACGAAGGGAGAAAAATGGACAAACAACTCCCTTAGCAGAAATCTCAAAATGAAAAAAAAATTCTACGTACTTTAGTATAACTCCTTCGATTTGTGCCGCAACATCATCAAGAGCTCCAGAACTGCAACCACGGCGCTGCAAATAGGTTGTGAAAACTTTATATCCATCTCAAAATCAATTGTCAATGAGTGGAAAGATCTCAGATGTTATTAAATGATCACTCATTTCACTCCCAAGCAATATGAGACTATATTTCCTGAACACCCCCTCACATGCAACTGTGTTTGATGTTCGTCAAGTGTTACTTATTTTTGGGTCTATCATTGTGCAATCTTTTTGCTAGTCTGTCATCGTAAGGTGTAGATGGTAAATTTTATACAAGGTGGGGAAAATATGGGGTGGAACGGGCCCCGTTCTGATACCATGTGGAAACTTTATATCCATCTCAAAACAAATTGACAATGAGTGATTGTTGTAACTTGTAAGCAAAGGTCGTTAAGAGGCTAAAGCTAAAGTGGTTAGTGTTAATCTTGTAATTAGTTAAGTGAGCTAAGCTTGTTAGTAAGGAGAAGTGTTGCGTAGTGCTTTTTGTGTTTCTGTTATAACTGCCAAGTGGCAGTCATTTCTCATCTCTTTCTGTTTCCTTCCCCTACATAATAAGAACCAGTTGGGGAGATTTTTTGCTTGCCACATTTGGTCGATTTTTCCAATTTTACCCCTCATCTACTGTTGATGTGTTCTTGTTCTGTCGTCCACAATTGTCATTTTACTTCTTGGACATTGTGTGGTACGTGGCATGATAGGAGGAGAGAATATCTAGGTGGAGAACACGTACGCCTTCTCAACTCCCACATGTAGTTGCTTCTCGGCCTTCGCTCTCTCTCTCTCTCGACTGTATACCAACGCAGTCCAAATCTCCGGCCACAACTTACCCCAAAAAATAATCTTCGGCCACATACACAACCATTGCCATGCCGGTGAGTAACTTGCTCTCTCTCTTGCATAGGTTCTCCTTATCTCTCGCTAATCTCGCATCATCTCCCTCTCTCTCTCTCTCTCTCTCTCTCTCTCTCTCTCTCACACATACACTGATTCTTTGCTTGCTTTGAAATTTCTTTGCAGATGTCTAGCGCATAGCTGATTCTGTTTCAGATCTACACTTTTAGGTTATGGTTTCTGGTAAGTTCTCTTAGATGATTTCTGTTGTACAATTTGGTTCAGAACTTTAGCTATCATAATCTTTCCTTCTGATTGACTTCGGTTACTTTAAATCTGTTGAAATTTTCCTACTGAAGGAATAGATTGTTTGTTAAATTTTGATTTCCTACTTAAGTGTAGATTTCAATTTGTGGATGTTAAGGGTGCAGGAAAATTTATGAAAAGTAATGGAGTATTTGTTGTGATAAATTGAAATCTAAAAATCAACAAACATGTGATTTGTGCATGTTAAGATTAATAATCTCACGGACTATTGCTCGATTAAAAAAGGTGTTATGATGCTTTTCATGTGGTTTTTATATGATGTGATGATTATTTATGGTTTATTTTGTTGTTTACAGTTTGTTTATCAATCAAGTAAAAGCATTGGCTTTTATCGTTAGCTTCGAGTTTTGTCATCAAATACAAGGTCGGGGTTTGTGTTCCATGATGACCTACGATTATTGAGGTATCATTCTCTTCTTTGTCCTCATCTCTGCAACTGTATGCATGCCTAGGTAAGGGAGTTCTTCTCTGAATTCATTACTCGTTCTGTGTTGAGTGTGTTCCAAATTAATGGTTTGTGACCTGACTACCATAAATCACACAAGGTATACACCTACGGCAGGATCCGTCATCTTGGCAGGAATTCTTTTAAAATTGGGAACCTATGGTTGTAGATCTAGGGTTTTCTTTGAATTTTATTTCTATATACCTGATTTGCCCGCTTTGCATATGTTTGTGAGAGCTTGTTCGCATATCAAGGGTCACAAATATGCTGGGAACATCATAATTTTCAGTCCAGATGCAGAGGGAAAAATTGCTGGTCACTGGTTAGTTCACATTTGATGCATATTGCTTTAATATTTACCCTTTTTCTCTTGAAGCCTTTAGTAGTAGGGATTCATTTGGTGCTGCTATGGTGTCAACAATGAGTCTTGTTATTTTGTAGGTATGGTTATGTTACTCCCGATGTTGTGCTTGAAATGCTGGATCAGCATATTGGAAAGGGAGAGATCATAGATCGCCTTTAGAGATTTGTGTCTTTGAAGTTACTTTCTGTCTTTTGCCATGGATTTTTTTAGAATGTTATGTAGCTATTGTGATTATTGGGCAATTTTCTTGAGATACTGGAAGTATGGGTTGCGTTATACACTTGACTAAGATTGTTGTTGCCTTGTTGGGGTTTGTATTTTTTTACACTATTGCTTTTAAGGGTTTCCAGTGAGTACTAATGGCGAGATGGCAGTTTACGTGCCTTTGTTTATGTTTAACGGTTCTCGTGATAGATTTTTGGTTAGGAAGAGTTTCCTTTTGACCATTGATTTAATTGAGATGCAAGTGGAGAAGCAGTTATGGCTTGTGAGGTCATTAGCAATAGGGTATATTATTGACTCTAGGAGTAACTCCTCTATTACAAAAGTTCAGCAAATTGGGTTTCCGGAGCTTTAAGTTTCGAGTAGGGGGAGATTTTACACCAGGGGATTAGTTGACGATATGGCTTCTCTCATCCAGAACAAGTATCCTATTCATGCTAACTACCCATTTTGGGAATTTGGTGTTGTTGAGATGGTTGTTGGAGTTTCCAGATTCGATGATATTAAACCCAATATACTTTGTTTTAGCATTAAACATGAGAAGTATAACATTATGGAATTTATTGTTTGATGGTATTTGATGAAATGTGTAAATTCTTTATGAATAAAAAAATCTATATCGAAAGTCGTGCAATTAGCCACAAAACGAAGGAACTTATCCAAACTATGACTTCTGCAGACAACTACTTAAGACCAAACACTTGATAAAACTTATGCATACAACTTTTGCTATGATCAACTACGTCTATAATATCAGGAACTATCAAAATCGATCTCTACAACGGACATGACAGACGTACCTTGCACGTCGCCATGCACCAAGTTTGTATATAAGGTTAGGCTTAGCTTGGAAGCAATTCAATCAAGACAGAAATGAAAAGTTCTCTCTCTTCGTTCTTTATTTTCTCTCTCTCGTTCTTGAAATTCTGCTATTAGTTTGTAATTGAAATCTCTAAAGTGATGCTAGGTGTATTAACTTTGCCCTACTAGATGACTTCAATCCCACAGCAAAAAATCAACCAAAGAATGAGACACCAAAGTTACGTGGAAAACCCCAAAATCGGAGAAAAACTACTGGAAGAAATCATGCACTAAAATAAATAAATGTACGATTACAAATATTCTTACTAATTGACTGTGTATCCTCTCCACGAGTCCTAAGAACTATTTGCCGAATCCACGTTCATCATATCACCGAATCCTAAATCCTTAGGCCTTCCAAAACTCCTTTCGAACTCCACGAAAGAATGTCGTACAGATATTGAAGCAAGAACAAGAACGGAGCCCCTCAAAGATTAATATTCAGCACCCAAGGCTGCTGTACCGTATGTTGAAGTAGGAAACCAATGAACAGCCTCTCGAAAGATTTTTAGCACCAATTGATTAATCAAACTTCGGTCCGTCTTCAAGCAGCCACCAAAACAAAACAAAAAACAAAACAAAACTCTCGCAATTGTCGCTACTCAGCTGTAAGAACGAGAGTTAAATAATTGCCGTGCTCGACCTCCTTTCTGATGACCTAATGGGTCGATGCAATTAAGGCCCCAAAAATACATCCGAGCAAAATAGAAATCGGCCAACTAAGAATTTTGTTTGGCTTTGGCAAAATATCCTGTTTTCCAACTCTTTCACGAGCCGACCCAATAAAAACTCGACTAACATCTACCACACTAAAAAACAATACAATATAATGATTCTTTTCCACATCCTAAATAGACGCTTCTAATCAAAAGAAAAAATTACAACTCGATAAAATGGGGATACATGGAAAGATGTTATTTGGTCATGAACGTGCCAACCGAAAGGGAGCTCGGCCTCTGGAGCTTCAATCTCCCCCTTTGGCACTTCCATGACAAAACACACTCAACAAATATAACACCTATCCCCTAAGAAAGTTGAGAGTGGGAAATCAGTATCGCTACACCATCAAAAACATCTCACAGCTATTAGAATGTTAGAAACACACAAACAAAGGCATGGAATATCATCTTCCCGGACAAAGGAACGTGCAATGTACTAGTGAGAATGTCAAGGCAAAACACCCTTAGCCATGCCAATTACCATCAAGATATGTCCAGCTGCAATAATCACATCCACATAGTGATTTAAGCAAAGACTCGAAGCTGGAAATAGCTATAATAGATGCCCAGCAACCAGAAACACATACCAGTAGAGCAACACAAAAACAACTTCATCCATAAGGCAAAGACAAAGCCCAAAAGAAATAAATGCAGCAGCCATACATCCATGTTAGTATCCCAAAATAAATCGATATTATCAATAAACCATGAGGAATAGCAAAGTCCAGAAGTCAACCTTACAAACCATGCTAGCCGGAGTTACTAACCAGTACCAGTGCAACAAAAATAGCCATAATAGATTATAGAGAAACAAACCATACGAATCCCGAATGCAGCATAAGAAAAAACACACTCGGGGGCAAAATAAATTCAATAAAGTCCAATCTTTGAGAGCATATTTCAGTGGCAAGACCTAGATTAATAGTATGGGGTTATTGAAAATCATGAAAACACACACTAGGATAAAATGGCGACGTGAATTTTTTGAGGACCAAAGCATGTATACATCAAGAGCAAGATAAGTATTATGAATCAAGACCCAAATGACAAAAGTGTGTGTGAGCATCATGTCAGAGATATGCAACTCAACCTAAGAGCTAACCTTGGTCTCTCATGAATGTAAGATGATCAAGTGGTCTCCCCCTCAAGAAGTCAAACCATGACATTTCGATAATCAATTCACTACAAACTCCCCCTCAACCAAACTCCAACAACTATAATGTGGCCGTGCAATGCCGTGGTCCCTTAAGCTTTCTAATTGACCCTTGTAGTGAGCTTTAGGCTAGTGACACCCAAACCAGACGGTCTTAGGGCACTGGATGTAGAGAACACTTCAATGGACTTACTTACTCGAGTCAAAAAGGCTACGAACCCAAGCAAGCCACATAAGACACTCTTGGAACTCTTCACCGTTTGACACGAACATTCACTGCTTATTGAGGCAAGAGGCCCGGTTACTAAGTGAAAAGCCCGAACGCCAAGAAAAAAAATTCACCATGTACAAAACCTCCTCTCTCTCTCTCTCTCTCTCTCTCTCTCTCTCTCTCTCTCTCTCTCTCTCTCTCTTATTTTTTATAAACTTTCGTTTCTCCTCCTGCTACATTTGATGAGAATTTTTTTCATATATATTCAACTCCCACTGAGTATCCAAAATGCTGAAAGGTCAATCTCAAGTGAAGAAAACAAGACACAATTTAGCTACATGAGAAATAACGTGCAAGAATTAGGGAGCAACTATTTCTGACGTGAACGAGCAAGTGGAGATTATTTAGACAGGACTCATGCTACTTCCAGACAATACGAAGTATATCAAGATTTATACTCAAATTAAAAATCATGCGCACAGAAGTTCCTAGTTAGCATAGTCATGAAAAACAATAACAAACTACTATTGCACCATGTCAGCCAACAACTTAAAGGTCACAAAAATTGACCTCAACGGAAAAAGACGCTATTTTTAATATATATATATTATAAGGATATGTAGCAAACCTAAAAAAAATAATAAACAAAGATAAACTAACACTAAGAAACAAACAAGGAAAAAAGAGAAAAAAAATTGAATGAAAAAGATAAAACAAAACTCAATCAATAGAGCACACCCCCACTGATTTACGAAGATAATCGAAACAAATGTGATCAAGAGGTTTAGCAAAATATCAGCCTTCTGATGTTCAGTATCCAGATATTCTAAGAGAATTACCCTATCCTTGACAAGTTCTCAAATGAAATGGTGATGAATGTCTATATGTTTAGTATGAGAGCACTGAACAGGATGTTTAGAGATATTTATAGCGCTAGTATTATCGCAGAAAAGAGTGATAGTACCCTGTGTAATACCATAATCAGCAAGCATCTGCTTCATCCACAACAATTGAGTACATTCACTAGCCGCTGCGATATATTCAGCCCCGGCTATAGATCGGGAAATTGAATTATGTTTTTTACTAAGCCAAGAAACTAGATTGTTTCCTATGTAGAAACATCCGCCAGAAGTACTTTTCCTATCGTCTGCACAGCCCGCCCAATTGGCATCAGTGTAACCGGCCAAGTTAGTAGTAGTGTCATGGGTAAACCATATTCCATAGCTACGAGTTCCACTCACATATTTTATGATACGTTTAATGACTAAGAGATGAGACTCTTTAGGAGACGCCTGATACCGGGCACAAACCCCAACACTAAATGCAATATTTGGACGACTAGCAGTAAGGTACAGTAAGCTACCTATCATACTACGATAAGTGGTCTGATCAACATCTATGCCCTCACTATCTTGTGCAAACTTCACAGTAGTGCTCATAGGAGTACGAGCATGCTTAGCAGACTCAAGACCAAACTTGCTAACAAGCCCTTTTGCATACTTATACTGAGATATAAACATGATGGTATCCAACTGTTTAACTTGAAGATCGAGAAAATAAGATGATTCTCCCATCATACTCATCTCAAACTCACTTTGCATGGTGTGGGAAAAATATTTGACGACAGATGGTGATGTCGAACAAAAAATTATATCATCAACGTAGATTTGAGCAACCAAAATGTGCTTATTATCATGTTTCACAAAGAGTGTTTTATCAACGTTTCCTCTACAAAAAACCATTTTGAATTAGAAACTGAGTCAGACGTTCGTACCAAGCTCAAGGAGCCTGCTTTAACCAATATAGGGCCTTTTTTATTTGATACACATGGTCTAGCTTATGGGGATCTTCAAAACCCTTAGGTTGTGAAGCATACACCTCTTCTTTAATAATGCCATTCAAAAAGCACTTTTCACATCCATCTAAAACAGTTTAAACTTCATGTAACAGGCAACAACTAGCATGAGTCGTATGGATTCTAGTTGAGCTACTGGGGCGAAGGTTTTGTCTAAATCTATTCCCTCTACCTGAGTATATCCTTGAGCTACAAGCCTAGCTTTATTCCTGATAACGACACCTTCCTCATTGGTTTTATTTTTAAAGATCCATTTTGCTCCAATAACGTTTGTATCTTTAGGTTTGGGAACCAATGCCCACACATCATTACGTTCGAATTGATGTAGTTCCTCATGCATAGCGCTAATCCAACAGTCATCAAGTAAAGCTTCCTTGATATTTTTAGGTTCAATTAAGGAGACATAACAGAAATAGGTTACCTCATCTCGAATTTGCCTGATAGTTTTCAAAGGATCTGATACCTTACCAATCACTTGTGTTTTCGAATGATTTAATTTGACCCGTGCTGAGGGTTTTAGGGTATCACTCATCTATATTGAATCATCCTATTCCTCTGTTTTGATTTCCTCTTCATCGTTTTCAACTCCATCTTCAATATCTCCATCATCATGACAGTTCGCTCCATCTGTTTGTTCTTGAATACAAAAAAGCTCAAAATACTCATAATTAGTAACCTTTGGCTCATCTAGAGTCATGTCATCAATAACAACATTAATAGATTTCATAACAGAGGATGTGCGAAGATTAAAAACATGAAAAGCACGACTATTTGGAGAATACCCAAGAAAAATGCCTTCATCACTACGAGAGTCAAATTTACCCAATTTCTGCCTATTTTTCATTATGTAGCACTTACTACCAAAGGTTCTAAAGTACTTAACATTTGGCCTTTTCCCTTTCCATAGTTCATAAGGGGTATTCTTTCTGAATGATCCGTTTTCCGACAACTTTGGACTTACTGCCATCACCAAATGTAACAGAACCTCCATTGTAATTTTCAAACTTTGTAAAAAGAGATCTGTCTCCTGATCAATATGTGACGCGAGCATCCATTATCAAGATACCACACATTAGTGTTCTGTGCTTTTAGTGCAGTGTGAACTACCATACAATGCAAATCAACACTCATAACCCATACAGGCTTAGTCTTAGAACGATAAGTTTTAACATGATATTTCTTATTGGGTTTATTCTGTTTAACAAAATTATGAGTTTGTCCCTTATAATTACCATCATTCTGATGCATAATTTTCTTGCTACTACTCACATTATGACGTGTAGGATAGCCATACAATTGAAAACAATAGGGACGAATATGTCCTTTAGCACCGCAATAATGGCACACAGGGATGAATCTCCCAACAATAGTTCTTTGAATAGGAGCAAGCATCTTAATAAAAACTTGAGGCTTAACAGTATTATAACTAGCTTTTGATTTTACCTCTTTGTGTCGATTTTCGAATACTGAAGAACTTACAGGGCTTTTTAGAGTTGTCTCCTTATGCTTTTCTTCAGATATCTTAGTGACATTTTCTTGATTTGAACGTGCGGCATTGAACCCAAGTCTAGATCAGTCATTGATTGATCTTGTACATCAAGAATATCGTCTAACTGCTAGAACCTGCATTCATGCACTCAAAAATAGCAATGGCGTTAGTCAGATCAGTAGTCAATTTATTTATTTTACCTTCGTTCAGCACATTCAGCTCTTCAAACTCTCTAACTTTCACTCAAAGTTGCATCCCTTCCAATTTTAGTTGATTTCTCTCTTGAATAACACTTTCTAGATTTTCTGACAACTCCCTTACTAACGATAGAGCTTTTGACAGATCAGCCATAGCTGCCTCACTCTTCTTGGCTAGCTTATCATTCCATTTGGTGAGTTTCCGGCTTTCTTCATATAAATTGTTATAAGCCTCCTACAACTCATCAAACTTCACTTCCTCTTCATTGTCACTATCATGGGTTCCTCCATTCCCCAACTTTTGTTGGGTCATATCACTTTCGTGATGATTTGCTGCGAAGGCCAAGAAGTTTTTTTCATTGTTTTCCTCATCTCTATCACTATTCGACTTCTCTCTATCAGTGTCATTATCCCAAGTCGTCACACTGAATATTTTCTTCTTAGCCTTTTTATTTGCGCAGTCCTGAGCGAGATGTCCATACCCACGGCACTCATAGCACTTCAGCCCCAAGGGCAGTCCCTTTACTCCTTTTCAATCTTTGTTACTAGAGGACTCAAATTTTCCGTTACCTTTCTTACCATTGTTGTCACTATCATTATTCTTTTTCTGAAGAAATCGTTTGAAGTTCTTGGTGAATAATGCCATGGCCTCCGTATCGTAATTGTCATCATTGTCCGACTCATTAGATTCATTATTTTTACTAGAAAAAATTGTTTGTCTTTCCAAACCTCTAGTAGTATTCTTACTAGAAAAAGCAATTTGTTTTTTCGATCCTTTATTCCTACTTTTAGTAGGAAACTAGTGAGTAGGCACGTGGGTTGCACGTGGTTTGGTTTTGCCCCCCTATAATTGTATGTATGTTATTAGTAGAAGATGAAATCGAAATACATGATTGTCTTAGTACAAACAACTGAAAAGATGGTTAAAAAAGAAAAATGTCGGACTTCCAAAAAAATAGCATCTGAAATCAAAATATATACATGGTTTGACGTAGGCTTACAAACATATGTGTAGAATTGTTCTTAAAAAACAGGAAAAATAGGAAAACAAATGTGAAGAATTGGTCCAAAAGTTGAACACATTTATGCCACTGTAGTCCGGTTCCTCTTTTTCGATATGCTTGCTCTTCTTCTTTATTGATTGTATATTGGTTTGAAGTTGCCTGCATGAATAAACAAATAAGTTTTTTTTTAGCATATTTTATTACAAATATAGATAGTCTATTTGGCAATTTGAGTTAGAATCATACATTTCTGTTCCCCATATAAATATATCATAAGCATTTTGGTAGTTTTTGAAGGTCCTTGCATATGAACTACCGTATCATATTCTGCAATATTACTCAATGATGAAAAATTATATTTCATATTTTACTGCAATTCACATGGTTGCATTAAAAATATTTTTTGTAGGTGCTTGTTGAAAGAATGGTGGTTACGTTTTTGGAATAAGATCTTTTGATTTGTAATTTACGTACTTGTTCATCCATTAATATAACTTTCCACATTGTTCCTGATCCTTTTCTATTACTGTATGGTTCAACCAACCACCTTCTAAGCACAAGAACTTTTATCGTCCAGTCTCTAAATCCTTAGGCCTTCCAAAAATCCTTTCGAACTCCACGAAAGAATATCGTACAGATGTTGAAGTAAGAACAAGAACAGAGCCCATCGAAGATTAATATTCAGCACCCAAGGCTGCTGTACCGGATGTTGAAGTAGGAAACCAATGAACAGACTCTCAAAAGATTTTTAGCACCAATTGATTAATCAAACTTCGGTCCGTCTTCAAGCAGCCACCAAAACAAAAAAACCAAAACTCTCGCAATCGTCACTACTCAGCTGTAAGAACGAGAGTTAAATAATTGTCGTGCTCGACCTCCTTTCTGATGACCTAATGGGTCGATGCAATTAAGGCCCCAAAAATGCATTCGAGCAAAATAGAAATCGGCCCAGTACTAAGAATTTTGTTTGGCTTTGGCAAAATATCCTGTTTTCCAACTCTTTCACGAACCGGCCAAATAAAAACTCGACTAACATCTACCACACTAAAAAACAATATAATATAATGATTCCTTTCCACATCCTAAACAGACGCTTCTAATCAGAAGAAAAAATTACTACTTAATAAAATGGGGATACAATGAAAGATGTTATTTGGGCATGAACGTGCCAACCAAAAGGGAGCTCGGCCTATGGAGCTTCAATAATGATGTCAGAAATTTCACAAATGATGTTAACGATCATCCAAACAAGTAAACTTACAAGAGAGAAACATATTCACTGAGCCTCCTCCGTGAATAGGCGCTCAATCTCGCGTGTACGTTTCAGTTTTGGACGGTCCAGATTTTTGGTGAAATTTTTCCAGGGGAAAGCTTAATTCTTCCCCATAAAAGTTTCATTTACACCCGGACCGTCCAAAGTTGAGACGGACGGCTGAGATCGCGCTCTGTAAATAAGTTTTTCTCAATTTTGTTCATATTCAATTCTTATTTTCTAGTTGCAGAAGTAATTTGTTGATGAGAAGTCAAACAAGAATTGCTTCGTGCTATTCGCAAGAGAACTCATAGTCGTCCATGGTAACAATCCTGAATATTGGGAATGGATGGAAGATAAGGAAACAAGATAAGAAAATTATTTCTTGCAACTTTATCTTAACCATTAATTAGTGCAAGCCCTATTTAACACTTATAATCAGTACTCAAATCAATGACATTAAAAGCAATGGGGCCAAATTATGAGTGATTTCCTTAATACTAGCGCAACTTCATAATCTATTTTTGCTATGTGAGGCGAAATTCATCGACCCTAGGTTAATGAGAACACAAATTCCCCTGTGCATGTAGAAATAGAAGAGCAAACCGGTGATCTGGATGGCATGTTGCAGCTCTTCACTCAAAGAATCACTCGGCCTAAGGTACTGACCAGAGGACACTAAGAGAATCTAGTCAGTGAGTAATGGATGAGAAGGTACTTGAGGAGTGTCGTCGTTAGAAGTGCAGGCGTATTAGTTTAATGGGACCATATCCCCTTCTTTTCTCTCCTCCTTCAAGAATACAAAAGTGATTACGAGCATGCTAATGGTCGTATATTCTCTCTGTGGCGAAAAATTGATTAGACTTGAGTATGAAAGTCGACGATTGAAGACATACATACTCACTGCTGGTGGCATAGTTTTAAATATTGGCTGATACGGTTCGTATCGGCCGGTTCGTACCAGTATTTGAGACTTTTGGTTCGGATATAGGCCAGTATAACGGGGAGACTGAAATTCACAGGTGAACCGGCCGATTCCCGATACGTATCAGTATGTAACCGATTTGCGGACCGGTTCGGCCGGTTCGCATCGGTTCTGCAAAAACAAAAAAAAAACAAAAAAAACATAATGTTGCATAATGTGGCTAGTGATTATGTAATGTAAAACCTCTATGGTGTGTTTATTTTAATGTCTTGATCTTATTTTTGCTATTTATGTCAATTATATCGAAACTCATAATGTTGCATTTTTCTCATATTTGTAAAATCTTATTGACTTGCGGGTTTTGATAAATTATCGGATATTTCACATGAAGAGAATGGGCTATTACATTTCTTAAATTAATTAAAATGTGATAATTTAAGCCAATGTTGGGGGCAAAAGTATATTTTTCAAGTTTTATACATGTTGCTGATGATTTTTAAAAATTCACGACCGCGACACCCGATTCCCGCAACGTATCACCGATATGTCCCGATACGGATATACCGCGACCGGTACCGCGGTGGCGACCGATATCGCAATTTAAAACTATGGCTGGTGGTGTTGCCATAAAGGATTGAGTTTCGGGTTGTTGGATGATTCCGTAGGGTGGTAGAAGAAAGTACGTAAACTTGCTCGTATTTGGTTTTTATTGCCATCGCACGTAGTAAATAATTTTGTTCAGCGAAAAAATTGATAGTTTTAGCATTGTATATTCTCCATGTGAAAGACTAAAAGCAAATTAAAGTGTGAAAGATTTATAGGGAGTATTTTTAGCACTCTCCATAACAAAAAATTTACAAATGTTTTCAACGAATGAAAGGCGTTGAGTCTTTAGAATACTTCTGGCTGCATGCGTTGTGGAAAACCCCTGCCAAACTGTAATGTTCTTGGTGAGCCATTGGGATGAAATCATTAGCGCTTCATTCAACTGCTTTTTATCTCCCTCATGCCAAATATCGATAGAAATAATATAGCGGCTTTTTCCTATAGTTGTGTTCCCTCTCATGATGAAGGCGGCGAGGGCAACGCTTTAAGTGTGAGCAGTGATGCCAGAGCATGTTAGGATCGAATTGCAATCTAAATTTGATGTAAACATGAGTTTCATGATCTGAATTCTGATATGACGAAAGTGTGTGGATTAGGGGTTAAGCCACAAGTGGTTCTAATTTTCCCTCAATGAAGAGGGCTTCAATGTTTTCAACTATCGTTACTTAATGACTAGTGTACGTGAATACTTGCACGTTGGGGTGCATGCCTATACAAGATGGATGTCTTTGCAAACTTTTGACACCTATTGCGCATCTATTCGAAAGTGCTCATTGGGTGCACTTTATTTTTGGAGTCACCACTTGGTTTTAGAAACCAAGAAACCAAATATAGAGATTCCATATTTGAGTGCCAAGGATGCGAAAAGGGAAAGATTTTAGGCACCCGTCTTGTTGTTTGAGATTTGGCGTTTCAAAAGCTTCTTTGGTTTTAGCAAATAATTAATTTTGAGCCATTTGGCAGTGTGAGATATAGACACAAGAGATAACAGTTCAAGGGGAGGCGGAGAAGGGAGCTAGCATGCATGTAATAGAGTAAAACAGACCGTTTCTCTAGTGACAATATCTCGCATCCTGCATATATATCTTGCGGCCTTGGAATCTACTAGCAGCCGCGACAACTACTACTTAAACAATATAGAGGCTGGCACTACTAGTAGCGACCGCTGTTCCTCTTTACACCAGAAGAACGTAAAAAGAGTAAAATAGGGGTTGGAAAAATCAACGAAAAATAAAAGGTTCAAATCTACTTTCATTTCCACTATTTTCCAGATATTAATAGTTTAATATGCATTCTCTTGACTTGTTTTGTAGCGGGGAAGACATTGAAGTGGCTAGGCTATTGAAGGTATTGTGGTTAGAGATCAAAGGCGCTATCCGAACAATTAATCTCTCACCAAGAACTTTGTACGAAATCGTATTTATCATGAAGAAACTTGACAAGGACTCGAACTTCAATTTGACTCTTACAATCAAACCCCAGCACTTGAAAGCTTTGACACGCCGTACTCCGAAAGTTTGAAAGAAAAGCCCCTGCAAAATTGGTTTGAGGTCTTGGCAGGTGATTTCATGTTTTCAACGCAATACATTGGGAACATGGAATTCAAACTGGA
Source organism: Rhododendron ovatum (assembly GCA_019656835.1). NCBI lineage: Eukaryota > Viridiplantae > Streptophyta > Magnoliopsida > Ericales > Ericaceae > Rhododendron > Rhododendron ovatum. The sequence goes on from CM033800.1 coordinate 12,182,388, forward strand.
GAATACCGGTGGGGACTTGAAGCGTGGACTTGTCGTGAAATGTGCTATCGTTCGACCTAAGAAGTAACAACACATGAAATTTGGGATGCTATCGGGCTTTTATCGATGCTTGATAGAAAACAAGATGTCAAGTTAATGTCTGATTTGGTTTGTTTATCAGAAAGTTGAAACTATTTTCAATTCTCTGGTGGAGTCTTTTTGTAGATTTTATAGATTACATTGTGGCACCAAGTTAAACTACATCAACATCTTAATTATATTTGCTAGTAGAAATTAAGAAGAATGTCTGCCCTGAAGAGAAACAAAATCAATCAGTTTGCAGGATGTGATCTTTGTATTTCACACATGCCATGATACCATTCCTCGTTTTTATTTATAGGTTCGACTCTCCTTGCCAATTACTCTTGTGGTTACCTCATCCCAATGCATAAGCATGTGAAACGGTTATGGGAGGGACTGTAGAGATTAGTCCGAGGTGTGCGCAAGCCAACCCGGGACACCAGACACAAATTTTGTGAGCGATCCATTTTGGAGAACCATAATCAAAATATTAATTTCCCACAACCAAATTACACCTGTACTGTTGGAAAATCACTTAAAGCTAGGTAATCTACTTGCACCCTTGGCATTTCTGTGCCGACAAATGAGTCCGATAAAACATGAATTCACGCATAGGCGTGTTCTGGATCTCTCGCCAAAAGATAGTCACCGACTGCCCTACCATGAATTCTGAACCTCACGCCATCTGAGTTCAACTTGAATTTGAAACCTCAAAGCGAGATGTTACTATATATGTGTTACCAAAATTCTTGTTTTCTTTCCAATCGACGGGAAATCGTATCGTAAGCTTGTTGGAATGTGGGTGTGAAAAGTGGAGTTTGGTTCCTTGCCGTATTTCAGGATTTCTTTGGAAACAAACAATGAAGTGGATGAAGTATGGAAGAAGATTAACAAAATGGACTTTATTAACCCTCAAAGTACGTAGAAGAACAATCAATCAAGATGATTGAGTGAACAATTACAAGTTAGCTCTACTCCTAGAAAAGAAAAGATAAAGGCCTGATTGGCGTTGTTTGTGTGTCCCGAAACTGCTACTAACTTGTTCTTAAATAGGCCTCCCTACATTTGAATTCAAATCTTCCCCCCAAAGTAGCAGTTGAAAACTCTCTCGAATTCTGATTAAGAACTTCCTTCAACTGCCGATTATGCCCACGTTGAGAAAATTGTCTTGTTAATTGCGGTTACCATCCTCTTCAATCGTGGAATCATGGGATCTAATTCTCTTTGACTCCTGTCACCTGATCGACGGATCAAAGGGTACGCCACGTGTAGGCCAATCGACGGACAAGACTTTTTATAGTTTTACCATCGATTTACTTCCATTCTAAATTATTAAGGTGAGTCCATTCTATTTTCCTACTTGCCCATATTTACCCTTGTCACGTGTCGCCTGATCGACGGGTAAAAAATAGAAATCTTAATTATGGTACAAACAATATGCCAACTTTACAAAACGAAGAATACTCCGGAGATCCTAACAATCACTGCAACCAAACATTCTACTGAGGGAGAAAAATGCGCAAACAACTCCCTCAGCAGATCTCAAAATTACACTCGGTCATAATAACTCCTCCAAATTATGTCCCAACATCATCGAAAGGTTCATCTCAATTCTCACCACCGCTGTGAAACGGGGAGCCTGCCGTGCTAGAGAGGCATCAGGGTGTGCCGTCAGATCAAACAATACCGTTTGGTTCCCCACGTCACCTGGAAAACTCAGATGTCTTGTTACTTGTTCGGGTCATTTTTCTTGCATTATTCGTCGCAATAGTACAATTTTGTTTTGTAGTTGGGTCCATATATAATCCCATATGATAATATGATCTCATAGGCTATGCAATCTAATCGTATGGATCTTATTGAACAAAGTTTTCGAAATCATAAAAAACATTATAGATATAGATATAAATGAGTTGATTTTTTACGAGAACCCTTAAAAACATGTTTTAAACAAATTGAACTGCTCCAATTATTCATGTGGGGCTCCAAAAAATGTGTTGTTAGAAATGTTGTCTAATGTATTGTCTCTAGAACCGGCCCCATATATTTTGGTACCTAACATTATAGATTTCGACATATAGATAATTGTTCGAGTGACACAAAATTGAAACAAGATCAACAATTTGGGACGAATGGAGCAGTATTGAGGGATTAATAATGTCACACCTCTCATCCTATATATTCTATACTCAATTTGCGGTAGTACATAAGACCTGCGAAATACTCCGTTCGACCATAAAAGTGATATATAATCGCTTATGCTATGTAATCTAATCAGACAAATAGTGAAGGATTAACAATATCACACCTCTCATATTGTTCTATACACTCAACTTTTTGTGGTACATAAAATCCGAGAAATATTTCATTCCACCATAAAAGTTTCAATAACATAACAAATGTGTGATCCGCTTCAATATATAGTGTGATTCGATGATTTTATACAATGAAACATGCATACCCTGAATTTTGTTTACCTTAGGACGGCCTCAGCTATTGCACGACTTTGAGGTATTTGGAAGTGATCAGTTAAGCCAAAATGTGCCATGAGAAGCCAGAGATGAGTGAGATACTCTCCCCCTCGTCTCAACTGTTGAGCATGTTGTCGTCCTTTACATTGGCTTGCAGCATGACCCAATATTTCCATCCAAACAAAAACAATTACGTTCCATATACGTTCCTGATTGTCGAGTCTTCCTTGTTCCTGCTCGTAGTTTCCAAGTTGTGACGCGAGCTTACAGCCGTCAAATATCACAGAATAACTCATGTCCCCTCCTCCAACAATCATGTTCTCATCCATCACCGTGCCCATCAACAAATCCGCAGCCTCTTCTTCCGTCATGTTTTTAAGCGACTCGGATGTACGCATTTCAATGAAGTCCGCAAGCTTGGAAAACTTGGAATATAGGTCTCTCAACTTGATTTGTCCCATCCCAATCGGCAACATATCCGGATGCTTAACTAGGAGGTATAGCATATAGCGCGACATGCACTTGCCCCTGTCGTGGAAGTACGACGGGGTATTAGTAACATCCGGCTTCATTATGAAATCGAGTTTGTAACGTATCTCTGTGGCAAGGTGCCAGACAAGAACGCTCTGCTCGAACGCCATCTCCACGCTCCACTGAAGATCTTTGCGGTTGTACATTTCGAGCGCTAGGCCTCCCCGACGGCCGTACAAGGACTTTAGATCTGTGCCTTTGTTGTTATTTCTTCCCCAAGACATAACATCCTTGACCTGTTTAAAGATTTGTTTTGGTAAATCTTCATCTAATCCGAGATAAAGTGGGTCTGGAGGAGTATTGCTCTGGTACCAAAAAATCTCGGCAACTTCCTCAATGTGTAACAGCTTTAGGATTTTGCGGCAAAACAAGGGTTTTCTTCTTGTGGCAAAGCAGAATTCTAGCAGACTGAATTGTTCCAAGGTTTTTGACCACCTCTTGCGTTTTCGACCCCAGTTTGTTGGTATCATGTTACGGATATGATTGATGGTTCCTAATATTGCATATTTCCTACGCTTAATCAACCAATGAGCAGTTTGGTCGGAGAGTAATAGTTCCCCAAATGCACAAATATCCAAAAGACAAGCAACTACCAACAACAATAGAGTTATAGTTAGATCAATCTTGCTGGAGTTTTTTCCTACCATTGCCTTGTCCAGTGATACCATCACCAATACACCGAGGATCAGAAAACTTCCGATGATTCGTTGAGTGATCCCCCAAGAAGAATAGACTACTGTTGCTTTAGTGTACATTAAATCGTATATCAATCCAAGTTCAATCTCGATTACTTTTAAAGCCTTCTCAGGGCTCATCGTGCTGCTTTCAAAGACTGCCCTACTGGCATCCCGATCTTCGAAGCCAAGTATGAGGTCAGCGAAGAGACGCTTGACCATCTCAAAGAAGCCATTGGCCAAAAGTATTTCCTTTGCATCATGAGATTCGGGAATCCGATCATCGACCACCTGGACGTCAACCTCAAGAACTTGATGCGTGGTGACATGGTAGCCCTGCAACTGCTTCAACTTACATTCCTTCATTATCCTAGAGTTTTCGTAGATCATGAGTTCAGGAATCAAGTCCCTAAACCTTTTCTCGCTTGCGGTGAAGAGAGCCCAAACTCGTTCGCAGTACTTGTTCAGGCCAAGGAAGAAGACCACGATAAATAGTGGTGAAAGACGAGACAAAATTGACCACGACATGAACAAAATGAACACGGTCGCCAATGCTTGGGTAACGATGCTGCAAGAATGCCTCAGCCACAGCTCATTGTCTTCCAACGAGTAGGCGGTGATGGTGTCCATCCCACCCAAGTGCAACAGCAAAAAAGGAGCCCAAAACGCCTTTAACTCGTACTCCAAAGAATGAGAATTCCTATTAACCTCCCAGTAGACTTCTCCGATATTGTTGAAGAGGACGCCAATGGCGATTGTGGCTACATTGTCTGCAAGTAAGTAGAAAAACCAAACAATGGCTCGGATCCAAGTTTTGGCGATGTACTTCCGGCGGTTTCCGAGAATGACAAGGATTATTTGGGAAGTGAGGCTAAGCAAAATCAGTGCTCGTAGCTGCCATTCGTTCCACAAGTTCCTCAACTTTTGTGGAGAAAGCTCGGTGCTCTGCCTTCTGTTCATCAAAATCACACTGCCAACAACTGATAAAACTATTTTAATATGTGAAATGTTTAATGCTATGAAAAATCTAGGAAAGAAAATTTACACATTAAACTTTCTAATCCTATGCTCCATATTAATGTTCCCAACGGAAAACATGCAAGTGATTGGGGTTCATTGCAATACTGCAAAGGATGGTGCTAGTGACTATGGTGTGACCGATTATGGTCAAGGACGGACACGACATTTATTTTTTGTGAGTGAACATGTACAGCAGGAGAAAATCTTGTTTACAGAGCAGCTGTAAACAAGTTGTTTTTGGAGCTCAATCTCAGTCGTCCAAAATACATTTGGACGATCTGGATTGAAAATAATCTGTTAACGGTAGGGGTGAGTAAATAATCCGTCAAACCGCAAATCCAGTCCAAACCAATCCAAACCGAAAGGTTTGGTTCGGTTTTTTAGTAATATGGTTTGATCATGATTTAAAAAAATTAGAAACCACTTTATATGGTTTGGTTTGTGGATTCACGTTCACGGTCATAGTTCCAAACCGATCCGAACCGTATAATACAATTATATATAATTCAATTATTACCACAACCCTTTTGCTGCCTTATTTCAGTTCAATAGTATTTAGGAATTATCTTTGGCATTTTATTTGGTTAAATTATCTTAAGATGTTTAATAGTTGGTATTATTAGTTTGTTCATTTAGTGACTTACCAGTATTTCATTTTCTTAGTTTAAGACTTGAGGCAATTATTGGTATTCTACTCTTAATTAGTTGGTTGAAATTAGTGTGTTTTGATAATTTGAATGGAATTGGTTTTAATATAAGTTTTCTTTTAATTTATCTTTGTAATTTTTAGTACTTTAAATATTTTTTGAAGATAATAGTTTAGTTCAAAACAAACCGTGGTTTAAACCGAAACCGAACCGTATTTATATGGTTTGGATTGGTTTGGTTCTATGCCTTTTGTGGGTTGGTTTGGTTCTCCAAATTCATAATCCGTAGGTATTGGTTTGGTTCTTGGTTTACTACAAAACCGAACCAATCCGAACCATGCTCACCCCTAGTTAACGGTAATAGTTACTATTACCGTTAACAGATTATTTTCAATACGAGCCGTCCAATGCCGAAACGGACGGTTGAGATCACTCAGCTCCGTAAAGAGCCGCTTTATAGCTTGAGCATATGCGTGTTTGGCTCGAAAGCCTCATGAACAGCGACGTCATTTTGTAAGTACTAAAAATGTAGGGGTACATTAATAAATATCTTAGTAAGAGACATGAGTCGGCACCAGTTTTACTTTACAGTAAAGTGTACTATTGCGTCCAAATAGAAAACCTCTTATGTGACATGAAAATTTAGGGCTACTTTAAATCCAATATATATCGTTCATGGAGCAATTCAAAGAGTTCATGAGAAAATTTAGAGCCGCTATCACATTCTTCTAGCTAGGGTTTTATGTGACGTAGCGGAATTCACAAGAGACTAGTTAGTGTACTAACCCAAACGAGATAAACAACTCGTAGGAACGAGCAATTTAACCATGTGCACAAGGAAGAAAGAGAGAGACTCTGCAATATTATTAATAAAAAGCTACATAAACTTTAGATTACAAACCCTTATATAGGCCGAAACTCGGAAAATAAAAAGTCCCAGAATTTGGGGTTTTTTCTAAAATTGAAAATGGAAAAGAAGAAAAACAAGACTTTCTCTAAAAGAATCAACTAAAAAGGAATTATGGTCTAAGAGTTATTAACAAAACAAAACTCTCCTAAGACGGCAAAATAACGCAATTGAAATTCTAAACGAAGGAAATAGACCGAAAAATACCAAGGCTCACGAACTTAGGGTCGTGAGCCTTGACCGGAGCGCGAAAATAAGTTAGCCTATCAAGCTTGGGCCTATTCCGAGCTCGTCCGAATTTTCCGAGCTCGTCCGAATTTTACCAAATTGGATAATCTGAAATTAAACACCGTTTGGGCTTCCGAGGCTTGGCACGGTCCAGGTGATCATGTAATTGAGTCTCCACGTGTTCTACGTCATTATGGTTTTGAATTAGCCCATTTCATGTTTGAACTTAATGACCTTAAGCTCAAACTTAAAAGCTCGAAATTCAAGAGGTTAAGCTAATGCTTGAAAGTTCGAGATTGACTTGCATATTTCACAAACCAAGTCAAGCTTATTATGAACACAAAACTTCAAACTCGAGCCAAGCTCGTACAATTACTCTTGAAAAGTTCTCAAGCTCGAGCCAAGTTTAAACACATGTAACAAGGAGTTGAGCCAAGCCTGAACAATATTGTGCTTGGCTTGTTTGGATCGATTGACACTCCTATATAGTTACGGGTCACCTCATGGGGCCCATGCCCATCATACTTGGGGAGCAAGTGAACTCATTCTACAAAGCCTCAGCTATGAATCCTAAAGAGGTGCCGCTTCTAGATCGATCTTTACTTTTCCTTTTTTCTCCCCGAGTGTTGTTGGAGCGCCTTCCAGGTGGATTCAGTTGAAAGGCGCTAACTGATTCCTTGTTTTGCAGACTAGCTTGAGAAACACAAAAGCTCAATCGAGACCTGACCTACAAAGTACTGAGAAAATCACCACCCGACAGTGAACCTCCCTGGTCCATTTTCTATCTTGTGGTGGGTGTTCATCGACGGACCTAGAAATTTAACATAATGCATGGGCGCCCCTACTATTCTAAACCAAAAAAATCATTTGCAATCAAGGTCAATAGACCAAAGTAAACCTAGATATTCTTTTTTCGGTTCTTAATTAACTTAGATATTCATCATTAAGTACAAAAATGCTGAACAAAACTAAGAAAAAATAACAAAAATTCTAAACAAAAGCACAAAAATGTATGTACCATTGTTAAATGTTCCCATTTATGAGATGACCTGACAGGCTTTATACTATGAAAGGTTTGCATGATAATATCATCCATAAATTATCCACCAAGAGCATCTTCCCCAAAACAAACACTACCAAAAGAAGCATATTTGGCGGTAAAAAAGTGGCCGGCGACGTTAAAAATAAATTCGTCACTGTTTTGACAACTTTCGTCACGAAATTATTTTGTCATCAATTATACCTTTTTTAGTGACTAAATCACCAAATTTCGTCTCTAAGTATAGCAATTGACAACAAAAAATATTTTCATCGCCAAAAGCATTCACCATTTGGCGATGAAAAATGCATTGTCACTAAGGCTCTGTTTGTTTCGATGTAAAATGTTTTACAATGTAAAATATTTTTTTAGAAAACAAACTTCAAATTTTTATTTTTCGCTGTTTGGTTGGCCCTTGAAAATATTTTAAAAAATCAACTAAATAGTGTAGAGAGGGGGGGGGGGGGGGGGGGGGGATATTAAACGGTGGAGAGATATAAGATTATTGGAATTGAACGTGGGTCAGGACTAACGATCGATCGAGGAAACTGAACAATGAGAATTGCAGTAGAAAGCAGCGAGTTCATTTCGGAAAATAACTTATGGAAGATTTAAGGGTAAGTCATTTTCATCCAATTGATGAAAAATGTTTTACATATAAAATGTTTTCCTCATTTTTTACATAACCAAACACCGAAAAATAGGTAAAACATTTTACCTGAAAATATTTTACGTCGAAACAAACGGAGTCTAAATGTACCCATTTAGTGACGAAATTTATGAAGGTTGCATTTCAAAAATTATGGTAAGTTAATTTTCTTGCTTAACTTGTATTTTTTTATCTTAACATGAACATTAATGTTATTGGTACCGGATAATTTGCAGTAGTCAAACTGTAAATACAACCCTCAAACTTTTAAATACAACCCACTAAAATTGAATCGAATTTCATTTCAGACCTCCAAACATTAAAATTAACAATTTTGATAAACATAAAAGTTGTAGCATTTTGTGTCACTATTCAAACCCAATTTATGCTTGTGCATAACTCTTTGCTCAGATCTCCAATTAAGTTAAATCAAATTGGGTTTGACCAATAACACAAAATGCTTCAACTTTTATGTTTATCAAAATTGTTAATTTTAATGTGTTATGAGCATGGAGGGAGTAAGATTTTAATTCTGTCCTAGACGAGTTATCATTTTATGCCAACGTTAAACCAACATCTTAATTCATTAATACCCCTTTGAAAGAAATTGTCAATAATAGGTTGGGGCCAACCTCTTTAAAAAGTATGCTATTTTTAGGATGATATGATGTGATTTTCTATCATAATTCTAAATTTGAAGGAATATTGATCAAGTTAACTGGGTGTTGAACTGTAGTTGATTTTTTTTGAGCTTTGTCTTTAAATTTATAAGCTAACCAAACATAAAAGAGTAGTCAATGTCATGACCAAAGAAATTAACACATTTAGACTATCTACAATATACAGACATGGAGAGAGAATGCAAAGTATGATAGTTATACCAATGTACTCTTCCTTTTCTCTTTGTTTTTTTTCAATTTTTTACTATGATTTTGAGTTTTATTTGAGGTAATGTGTTAGGTGTTCAAATACGAATTACCTAGATTATTGGGCTATAATTGGATTGTGGCTCGGTGTTTAATTATTTTTGTGTTGGGCGTTCAATTATTTTGGGTCTAGGTGTTCAAGGCTATCAGGATTGGGCGCTCAAAACATAACTAAACCAAAGTTACTATATGTATTCTAACAAAAAAATTTTCCTAAGGGTGTTCGAGTGACCATGCAACCATGGTTGTAGAGCCACCTTTGTGAATAGTCGTGTAATTTTTAGATCGAAAAATAAAGTACTTCTAAGCATCAATTTTAAAATTTCTTTACACCAAATTAAAGTACTCTATGAGCTCTTTAATATAGTGCAAAGAAATATTCAAAAAATTATGTCCTGACGTATTTTATTTTTAAATCTAAAAATTGCACCTTTTTTCGCTGGAATCCAGTAATTTTTGTAACAGAGGGAGTAACATTTTCTACTGTGCGCGTTTTGTCTTTCTATGATACCAAACACCAAAAAATTGCATAAAGTATGTATCGGTTGCAGTACTCCTTGAAGTGTGTACAAAATATTTGCCAAGTGGTAGTTTGGAAAATAAAAAGAAATAGTACCAACTGCTTGAACCAACGTCATTTTGGGGAGTTCACCTTCGATCCAGATTAGCTGAATGATACACCCTTCTTCTCCACAACACACACACAGAGGCAACTGATGATTGGGTAATATGTCTGAGAGAGAGAGAGAGAGAGAGAGAGAGAGAGAGAGGGGAACTGATGATTGGATAATATGTTTAAGTGTTTCTTATGTCATCTGGTAGGATAATAATAGCTTATGGCTCATTAATTTTATCTGTGATTCAGTGAAAAGGAAACTGAGAAGAACGCCTTGGGGGCCAAGTAAGGAAGCAAGTTTTTTTCCTTTTTTGGGGCCGGATTCTGTCCATTTGCTTTGGACCAAGTTTGGCTCATTTGGTATATCCGAGCCTTCCAAAACACTTTTGGACAGCTCAGATGCACCCAAATAGACCGAACTAATTAGAAGCAAATGGACAGGATCCGAGTCGTTCTTTCTTCCAGACGATAGGAAGTTAGTAGATGTCCAAGAATTAGTTGTTACAATGGGAGCCAAGCGCCTATTGTACGAGGACTTGAACTCAAGACATCTCCCTTAGAAGGTAGAGTGAAAAACAAACCACACCAACCGGTTGTTCCCTCTGTCCCATTTTTATTCTGTCATCTATTTTGAGATGTCCTCGTGTCCCTGAATAAATATTTACTTTACAATGTCTTGACAAAATCTTTGTAGTTTTCGGAAATTAAATATCCGGGGGTATGAACTTTTCAAAAATTTGAAATACATGAAAATTTTCGGTAAGAAAATACGTTTTTTTATGTGACTTGAAAGGGCATTACATGTGTGTTTTCTAAAGAAGTTTAGAACTCTCAAAAGGACTAAATTAAATTAAGGGAAATATCTCGTATGCATATCAAAGCCAGCTTAGAGGGGAAGCTGAGGAAGTCATCGCTTTCGACTCCCAATTTTTTGACCCGAAGAGGGCCCTGAAATATATAGTTTATAGTTTTAAATAATACTGTAAGGAGTTTCAATTGCCTTCAAATAAGCTCTTCTCTGTGGTGTGACAACTTATAATTAGGTTCTTTGAATGTTTGAGAAGCATGGTTTGAATCTCGATCCACCCCTAAACTCTTCCTCAAGTTTTTTGCAAAATTCCGTGCAAAAATTTGTATGCGAAGGTAGATGGCCCCATATTAGAACTTCTGCTTCGGACTCCAAATATCTTTGAGCCGACACTGAATTGCAAAGTACATTTCCCCCCACATGCAGTATACTCACGCAATGCATAACTATGTTCTAACAGCTTCATCAAATTCAAAAAAGCATCGAATGTTTTCGATCTTCACCTGGAATTCTTTGTCGTATCTAAATGGAGTGTCTTGCAAGAAAAAAAAAGGTACCAAGCAATATTAATGCTCAACCAAAAAAAAAAGGTTAAAGATGCTATACAATTTTCCACACGGCCGCTGAATCCGAATGTCTTTCACGCTATTAATAACCGTGGCATGCAGTTTTGCTAGGATTATGATTAAAAAGCCTGAAAAGGCTCACGTGGCCTGCTGTTTTTTGGGGGTACTAGGGGCCATGAATTAGTGTAAGGGTAAAGGGAAAAAGAAAAAAAGAAGCTTAAATAGAAGCAACCACGTACAACAAAATAAAGAGAGACCAATCATCTCTCCCAAAACTTTGAGACATTGAAACACAAACTATTGAAGGAGGGGTTTCAATATTGTATACATGAGCGACGGGATTTCAGAGACTATCCATGTAATGATCCGGATTTTTGACCCTATTTTTTTTATTTAATTATAATATTATTATTAAGTCTATTTTTGCATTCAAAAAACTCTATCGTTTTATACATATATATTTTCGTAAACACATGCATGCATGCATGCATTTCCCATACCTCTCTCCCTCCCTCCTGCAGCCTCTCTCTCTCCCACAGCTCCCTCTCTCTCCAGCCATTAGTACTCCCTTCCCTTCCTTTCCCTCCAAGCAAAACCAAATTCGTCCCCCCTCGCACAAATCAAAAAAAAATCCTTCACCACCAAGAAAAATCTGAGTTTAATTCGGTCCTATCCTCCTCATACACCCTCCCTGACCTTAAACTCAACCCCATCTCGTCCATTCTAATCCCAAAAACTTCAATGCCATTAAATTCAATCTTATCATTTCTCTCTTAAATTCACCTATAAATACCTCACTCCCTTGACCCACGGGTACACCACGATACTCCCCACACTCCACCAATCCGAACATAAGAGAAAAACAAAAGAAAATCAAGCTCCAATCCATGGAGCCTTGCTTAGAGAGAGAGAGAAAGAGAGAGAAAATTGGGTTTGTATCCTAGACCCAAACGAAATCTAATTCTATTCTTCCAATCACTTCCCTCCACTCCTAGCATTACCAAACGACCATCAATTTGATCCCAAGGTCCCCCGATCAAAGAACCCGAAGTTATCTTCTTCAAAATTCAAAGTCTCGATTTTGAATCAATTCAATCAAACCAAGGTATTATAATCCTATACAACCTCTTCTCTAAGTATATTTATGTATTTTTAGACCTAATTCATAGCCCATGTGGTCCCATGCACGAAAAAACGAAGCAAAACAAAACAAAACAAAAAAAAAAAAGAAATTCCCGAGCCAACATTGCGGCCGTAAAGTTCGGGCCGCAAGGTCCAGAGAAAACATGGCGGTTGAAGCTTCCACCGCAAGGTTAACTGAGTCAAACTTTGTGGCCGCATACTCCGTTCGGTTTTCAATAAAAATGGTTCGAAACAACTTTGCGACATTCCAAACAACATTTTTGACCCCCGAACTATTTTTCCTAGACTCCTTGGATGTCAAAGATGATATCTTATTAGTGTCAAAAAACATTTATTTAATTATCTATTTATTATTTATTTTACAAAGTTTTCAATCGAAATAACTTTGCGACCTTATAAATCATGTTATTAATGCCCGAATAATTTTTTTTAGACTATTTACACTCCTAAGATAAAACCTTGTCAAACTCAACATATTTTATTTAATAGATTAAATATTACCTAATTATTTTACTTTCGGTAATTTCCGGTAATATCTTTATCTAAAATAATCTCGCGACCATTTGGACCCGATTTTTGACACTCGATCATGTTGCGTAGGACCGTAGGACTCCTATTAAGGTCATGTCAATTATTTTAATATGTTTATCTATTTAATGTAATCAATTTAGTTATTAATCAATATAGATTTATAAAAACAAGCCTAGATTTTTTTTTCTTTATAAAACTTTTATTAGATAAAATTTCCTTCATTAAATTTAACTTATTGGCCATACAAGATTAAGGGCAACGGCCCATTCATAAAAAGTTACGTGATTGTCCTGCTCATTATTTATTTCAATTATCACTTTGATTACTTGTTTATTGCACAAATCAAAAAAAAATCATTCACCACCAAGAAAAATCCGAGTTTAATTCGGTCCTATCCTCCTCATACACCCTCCTTGACCTTAAACTCAACCCCATCTCGTCCATTCTAATCCCAAAAACTTCAATGCCATTAAATTCAATCTTATCATTTCTCTCTTGAATTCACCTATAAATACCTCACTCCCTTGACCCACGGGTACACCACAATACTCCCCACACTCCACCAATCCGAACATAAGAGAACAACAAAAGAAAATCAAGCTCCAATCCATGGAGCCTAGCTTAGAGAGAGAAAGAAAGAGAGAGAAAAGTGGGTTTGTATCCTAGACCCAAATGAAATCTAATTTTACTCTTTCAATCACTTCCCTCCACTCCTAGCATTACCAAACGACCATTAATTTGATTCCAAGGTCTCCCGATCAAAGAACCCGAAGTCATCTTCTCCAAAATTCAAAGTCTTGATTATGAATTAATTCAATCAAACTAAGGTATTATAATCCTATACAACCTGTTCTGTAAGTATATTTATCTATTTTTAGGCCTAATTCATAGCCCATGTGGTCCCATGCACGAAAAAACATAGCAAAACAAAACAAAACAAAAAAAGAAAAGAAATTCCCGAGCCAATGTTCCGGCCTTAAAGTTTGGGCCGCAAGGTCCAGAGAAAACATGGTGGTGGAAGCTCCCACCACAAGGTTAACCGAGTCAAACTTTGCGGCCACATACTCCGTTCGGTTTTCAATAAAAATGGTTCGAAACAACTTTGCGACATTCCGAACAACATTTTTGACCCCCGAACTATTTTTCCTAGACTCCTTGGACGTCAAAGATGATATCTTATTAGTGTGAAAAAATATTTATTTAATTATCTATTTATTATTTATTTTACAAAGTTTTCAATCGAAATAACTTTGCGACCTTATAAATCATGCATGTTATTAATGCCCGAATAATTTTTTTTAGACTCTTTGCACTCCTAAGATAAAACCTTGTTAAACTCAACATATTTTATTTAATCGATTAAATATTACCTAATTATTTTACTTTCGGTAATTTCCGGTAATATCTTTATCTAAAATAATCTCGCGACCATTTGAACCCGATTTTTGACACTCGATCATGTTGCGTAGGACCGTAGGACTCCTATTAAGGTCATGTCAATTATTTTAATATGTTTATCTATTTAATGTAATCAATTTAGTTATTAATCAATATAGATTTATAAAAACAAGCCTAGATTTTTTTTTCTTTATAAAACTTTTATTAGATAAAATTTCCTACATTAAATTTAACTTATTGGCAATACCAGATTAAGGGCAACGGCCCATTCATAAAAAGTTACGTGATTGTTCTAAAAAGTTACGTGATTGTCCTGCTCATTATTTATTTAAGTTATCACTTTGATTACTTGTGATAACGGTGGCGGCTGCGGCAGTGAGGGTCTTGATCGGTGTTTTGGACGACTGGACTTAGGGGTGTGGATCTGTTATTTGCTTGCAGGTTTTGCTTTAGTTTTTTGTTAGTTTTCTTCCCCTGCGTGGGACTTTCTCTCACTCCTTGTACGTGGGTGTTTTTGTGGTGGATTTTCTATGTCATCTTTATGGCTTTTTGTGGTCAGAGATGAGTCTTGTCTGTGTGAGATCCTAATTAATGCTCGTTTGTGAGTTTAGGCCTCCTTTGTGGTTGCTTTCCTCCTTTCTTGGTGGTGGTTATCCGTTTTCAATGTATTGTTTTCATATCAATGAAAGCACCTCTAAACTTTGACAAAAACAAAAACCCCCCTAAAAAATGCTCGCCAATGGGCTCTAGCCCAATTGGCATCTCCTGGTCCTCTCCATGTGGGAGATCAGGATTCAATTGAGCTCCGTCATAGGCGTTTGAGATTCAAGGTTACGGATTGTAACGCGCCGATTTTTCAAAATAATTTTCGGAGGCATTAAAATTAATATAAGGAAAAGTTTGCTTTATTAATGACTAAAACATAAAATTCGTCATAAGAAATTGTTTATTACAAACCAAATGTGGAAATACTAAATTTGATTGTGGTATTGAATTTGACAAAACTTAGAGCTGACTGCTAAGCTTGATATGGATCCCAAGCATACTCTGGCTTAGTCTTCATCTCCAGATTGTACTACCCTTCTTCAGGGTCCTGAGTCCCCTCCTGATTTTCTGCAAAATCTGACACAGATGCCAGACAATCCGTGCCTAAGTGAAAGAGTTCACCCCGTTGTATAATCCAACCCAATCACCCCCTTCAGTCATCCTACCGGGGCCGCCCGGGGGTTTAAAAGAACTATCCCTTTTAATTCTATTTAGTTGCTTTTATTCTTTGCTTTGCTCGAGGACTAGCAAAGTATAAGTTGGGGAGTGTGATAGGTGCTGAAAAGCACCCATTTAATCCTTCTGATTTATGCCTTGTCTGTTCATTTACATTGTCACTTAATGCGTTTTAGTGTTTTATGGTGTATGCAGGCCTCGGAGATCAATGGGTGCAAAAACGTGCAATTTGGCAACTCTTAAGGAGTTTTACTGCAAAAATAGGAATTGATTGTCTATGGCATCTGCGTGAATTTTGGTCTCGGGAAACCAGTGCCGCCTGAAATAAAATCACAAATTGTAGTGGAGTATTGAATTACGTCAAGCCGACGGTTCAGGTGTATGGGATCCTAATTAATTAGAATGCATCAATTTGGATTTAGTAGGAATCCCAAGCATAGGAATTAAAACTCATGGATTAATATGGAAAATGCCAAAATAGGAGAGTTTAAGAGAGAAAAGAATTCTAACTCTTAATACAATGAGTGGTTGACTAAGGAAGGGAATTCTATTACCTATTCTTGGCAACGCTTATAAAAGGTCACCTTTTGTATAAAGGGGGCCGACGTTTTTCAGCGAGGATTTGTCGAAGAACGGAGGACAGAAGCTACGCATATCATTAACTTCAGGGACGAGAACTCCGGCTTCGATGGCCGGCTAAACCCTTGTCTATGGGAAAGATGAAGCATCGTTCCAAGTAACTTTGTATGTGTATAGGTTTAGGTTTTAATATTCAAATCGATTGTAAAACTCAGAACCCTTTTCATTGCAATTAAATGAATTGATTTTAATTCTTTCTATCGATTGAGTATTTGTATTCTAGATTTTAAATACCTAGTTTTGTAATGGTTTTCATTGATTGTGGTTGGAGTTCTCAGATAGATTATACTCGTAAGACGGGCTATGCCGTTAGGCGGCCAGACCATACTTCTGAGACGGTCCGTGCTATGGGATAATCTATGCCTTTTAACAACTCAATAATTTTCTTGATGATTATTGCTAGGGTTTGCAAGCCCTCACAATAATCCCTTCTGATTCGAAAAACTAATCTCGCCTATGCATGTTGGAGTTATGCGGTCGAGGTGGACTCAAACCCTAGCTTTTCTCTCCAATCGTTACAAACTTTCCATTTAATTATTTCTCTTAGTTTAATAAATTCTCCAAATTCAAACAACCAAACTTCCTTTGCCCGAATTAATCTAAAAATTAATCGAATTTGTCGTAACTCAGCCATACTGTCTCTGTCGGAACAATACTCGGTCTTGACCACTATTCTACGGAGTAGTAGTTAATTCTCAATTTTATAAATATATTTTTGGCGCGGAACGACGCGGTCAGATCTCTTCACTCAAAGAATCACTCGACCTAAGGTGACCAGATCGACAATAAGAGAATCTAGTCAGTGAGTACTAATGGATGTGACGGTGAGGAGAGTCGTAACAAGAAGTGTAGGTGTATTAGTTTATTGGGACCATATCCCTTCTTTTCTCTCCCCCTTCAAGAATACAAATTATAAGTGGTTACGAGCATGCTTATGGTCATATATTCTCTCTATTTCGCGTATGAAATCACAAGCTCTATTAGAGATCTATGTATGCATGATCGATGTCCTATTTGTAATCCCCTTGCACATCCGTTTCAGAGAGGTGGTTACCGTATAAAGGTCCATGTGACATATCACCACCTAATGCTAGTTAGATGGGATCATGTCGGCAAAAATTGTGGCTAATTGGTGAACTGATATCAGGTCAAACAATTGTATATTTGACCTCGATGGACACAGAGATCGATGAACCCCTCTCCACCTGATGCATGAGGTCAAGGTGAGGTTTTTTCAACTGTGTTGTGTACCTTGAGCTGGATGTAATGGACTCCAAGTGGCATGGTCTAGGTTAAATTTGACCTCCTATAGTTGCGATGGTTGTGGCTATGAACTTCTTATTTGTTGGTCCAACTACATGAAAGCACTCGGTTTATGAGAAAAACCAATTTTAGAGGGTAAACAGCAGCCGAGGGCATGAGATGCATTTGAAAGCTACCTCTTCCCTTAGATTTAGCAAGCCCCAGTCTTTCAGTATTACGGTATCCAAATTTAGTTTAGGTCTTTCTTGTTCCCTAGTCCGACTAACCACTACTATCATGTCACTCTTCTAGACTGTTGTGTTTGCAGATTTACGGTAATTACATTCAAACCACCTTAATCTATTTTCTCTCAAATTATCCTGAATAGTACAACTCCTATCGTCTCACGAATAGTTTTGTTTCTAATTCTATCACTCTTGGTCTTACCACACATCCACCTCAACATCTTCATTTCACCTACACTCATCTTACTAGCTTGTTGCTTCTTGAAAGACCAACACTCTATCTCGTATAGCATTGCTGGTCGAATAGAAGTTCTGTAAAATTTTCCTTTCAATTTGTTAGGTATCCTTCAATCACACAATACACCAAAAACATCTCCCTACTTGAGCACTCCAACTTGGATCATATGGGTTACATCATCTGTAATCTATCCATCGTTGCTAAAAATTAAGCCTAAATACCTAAAATGCTCAATTTTTGGTATCTCTTGATCCTGAATCTTTACTTCTTCTATCTGGTCACTTCTATTATCGTTAACTTACAATACATATACTCAGTTGTACTTCTAGCTGTCCTAAAATCCTTTGGACTTCAATACTTCTCTCCAAATTTCTAATTTATTATTAACCCCCTTATAGCTTCATTCACTAAGACAATACCATCTGCAAATAACATAAACCACTTAATATTATTTTGAATATTTCTAGTCATCTCATCCATAACTAAGGCAAAAAGGTAAGGGCTCAAACCTGACCCTTGGTGTAGCCCTACTTTAATTTGGAAATTCACTTGTTTCTCCGACTAGTGATGTCACGATCCGCGCCAGCTAACCTGCTAACCATTTGCCTAACCACGTGGCTCAAAGGTTAATCTCAAGTTATACAGTAGTTCAACATGTCCCGTTATATACCATATCAACTTCACACAATCCACCAATGTGGAACTTTGATTCCCATGGTGGGTTCTCACAATCTCCCCACCTTGGCTGCAATGTTCTCGTTGCATCACATTGTCCATCACATCCACCCACCAAGTGATGTAAGACAAGTCCCCGCTTAAGCACAACAAGCTCCTCAAGCTCGTCTCATATGGGACCCACCCAAGCACGACAAGCACTTCAAGCTCCTCACTTATAGAGCCCACCCAAGCACGTCTCTTCGCGGGACCCGCCCTACACTTCAGGTTGGTGCAAGCTCTGATACCACCTGTCACGTCATGCGCCAACTAACCTACTAACCATTCGCCTAACCACGTGGCTCAAAAGGTTAACCTCAAGTTATACAGTAGTTCGACTATCCCGTTATATATCATATCAACTTCCCACAATCCACCGATGTGGGACTTTGATTCCCATAGTGGGTTCTCACATGTGATCTAATAGTAGTGATGATACGTTCATATATACATCTCTCTAACTACATCGATATATTCTTATCATCCCTATTTTTGTAGCAGTATGACTATTTGGTCCCTTGTGGATATTTCTCGGCTTTTGGTGAAATTATGGGCGAGTATTTATCTCGTTGTTTGGTAGTTAAATCCCCATTTGTTGTGCCACTAGCACCTTGGCTTGTCGTGATCCTTGTTGGATCCGTTGATGTGATCCGTGTTGGATCTTTTTTTATTTCTCCTCGTGCAATTTGGGGTTCACACATGACGGGGAGTGTTGGAACTTGTCTCATATTTCTCAATTAGCAATTTCATTCATTATTCCACTGCATTTGTTCGGGTAGTGAAGTATTACTAATTCTTCATTTTGGATTGGATGAAAGTTGTTTTACCACATAGAATTGGCTTCATTTTTTGGATTGTTTCAGTCGAAGATATCCGTCGGAGTATCTCATTTTTATCATGGCAAACTCACGATACTTTCCGTGTTCGCATCATGTGTTTGAGGGGGAGTGTTTGAATAATATTGTTTATGATGCTATTAATGTTTAGTTCTAAGGGTAGTATTGTCCTAGGGTAATCAAGGGCTAGTTTGGAAGCAAATTTAGGATGACTAAGGCTAGGATCCTATGCTTGAAATTAACTAGAAATGGGTTGTTAAGTCATAAATAGGCTTAAGGCTAAAAGGGTAACTTGGAGTTCACAACACACAAGCGCACACCTCTCTCTCTCTCTCTCTCTCTCTCTCTCTCTTGTACCATGATATATATATTTGTATATAAGAGGGAGAAAGACTAAGGGTGATTAGGTCCAAGTAAACTTATGAGGCTAGGAAGGAGTAATGATTGTAGTCAAGGCTTGATGACTAGTTATTGACCAATGGATAACACTTCCCCTAACAATCATATATATATATATATATATATAGACATACACATATACACACGTATATATATGATATGCACCCGACAATGCCATTAAGGGTGCGCTAAGTCCTTAGTTTAGTTTAATTATGTCATTAAATTAGTTGTTTTCTTTTATATTTGCACGTAAGGTATGTTTTAGTGTTTTCAGGTAAATCGTGTGAATAAAGCATGTTTTGACGTCATGGATGGCCTGAGTGCGTCCAAATACCCGAGGAACCAATGAAGACCCTGTCGGCCCCTGAAAATCTGTCTAAGTATGGAAAAATGACTTTTCAAAAAACTATCAATTTTCGAGATAGAAAATGGCCGTAATTGATCATTGAATTTTTCTAAGAGCAACTTCAAATTTGCAAGGTTTGATTCGAAGAGCAAGGTCATGTTTTGAGCCATTTTCTCTATAGAAAAATATGTTGTTTTATGTTTTACACTAAAAGCTGAGAGTCAACATTTTGATTGGATTGAAATATCAAAATTCTGGTAATGCCATTGTTTCCAAAAGGGGGGGGGGGGGGGGGGGGGGGGGTTTACTTCCTTATTTTCATTAAATAAATTAAAGTAAAGAAAAGGTAAAAGAAAGGTTTAAAATGCAATCTTTACTTAAATTGAGGGAATTAAAATAAGATGTTGTGAAAACTATTAGGTGTTGTGGAAGCTGCTAAGAGCTTTAGGGAATGAAAATAAGATGCTATGAAAACTATTGGGTGCTGTGGAAGCTGCTAAGAGCTGTGAAGCTGAAGCTGGACCTGAAGAGCTCGGCATCGGTAGACAAGAAAGCATCCCATCGGTACCGAGCCAATCAGCAGAAGCTTTGAAGTATATCTCGACATCGGTAGAAGAAAGCACATTCAATCGATACCTAGCTGTCTAGCGACAGCCCTTATCCACTTCGGCATCAATGGGAAATTCTATGTTCAATCGGTACCGAACCCTTATCACAACAGCGTACCAAGTTCTCCATCAGTACCGAGAGCTTTAGAGGGAGATATTTGGAGCATCTTTGGAATATTCCGTGCGCAAAATAGGGGCGGTATAAATATCCCATTATATCACCTTTGCAAGATTTGGACCGAAATGTACCCATTTTTAGATTTAGAATAGATTTACTTGCTTTTTGAATTGTTCTTCATTTCCAGCATGTTAATTTTAATTTTCTGCTTTAGTTAATTAGTTTTTGCTATTGTAGTCTTCATTAAAGTTGTAGCCGCTACTCCAATCTATCGTTTAATCTAATTTTCTTCTAGTATTGTTATTTCAATTATGCTAAGTAGTTTTTTGCTTGCTCTTATCTTCATAGATATGTGTGAGTGGTTTTCTAGGGTTAGGTCATGGGATGATTAGCACATCATGGCTTGAGTGAAAATTGCATTTTTCACCAATAAAGTTTTAATCTTTGGTTTGAAAATTGATGTGTGGTTCAGATTTATTTATCAAATTGCTAAGGTATTAACCTCCTTGATCATGTGTAGGTAAGAGTATCGCCTACTTACCACACATGATGCTTGGAGCTCTGTCACTCGAAGTGTTTGCTAAATAAATTCTAGAGCTAGCTTGGTAATTGAACCATCTTATCTTCCAGTTTAGGAACCTTAATTGAGTATCTTAAACTGCGTAATTGGGTGAAAATATAATTTAACTCGACTCGTGGGTGTTAATAATTCCTAGACCTAACCTGCTTTTTATCCTAGTTTATTCACTTTTTAATTTAGCCCTTTTTACTTTCTACCGCAAACGTAAAGCAAAGTTGGCTGTCTAAAAGCCGAAACAGTGGTTCAACTCTCTGAAGCCTCAATCTTTGCATAACTGGGGAGATGTCCAGGATGCTTTCACCACTAAATTCTTTCCAGCCAGCCGGACGAAGTTACTTATCGATCAGATTCAAAGTTTCAAGCAAAAGGATGGAGGGACTTACCATAAGTATTGGTAGCTATATAAGGACTTGCTTATGTCGGTTACTCATCACAACTTTCCATTGTATCTCAGAGTTAACTATTTCTACACAGGGTGTTCTCAAGAGAGTAAACAACTTCTAGATACTATGGGTGGAGGTGACTTTATGGGGAAGACACCGGAGGATGCTTGGGATTACTATAAGTCACTAGCTGAGAAGACCTAGTCTTGGCAATTTGCAGATCCAGGAGATAGAGCAATGTACAATCAAGGTCCTACTGGTTCAGAAAAATTCTCTATTGCGAAGCATACAGCTTTTGAAACACGATTGTAGGAGATTGCTCGGAAGCTTGATAAGTTGGAATTGAAGAGTGCTCAATCTCAGGAGGTGAAAGTAATATGCTAAATGGAGGAAGTATGTGTTATTTGTGAGATTGTGGGTCATTCTACCAAAACGTGCCCCAACATTCCTGCTCTTAAGAACGTGATTAATGGGAACGCTCCGAAAGAAGTACATGCAGTGCAACGTTTTGACCCCTATTCTCAATCTTATAATCTAGGGACTCGTCAACATCCGGCCTTCCGTTGGAATTAATCTAATGAAGGGAGTTTTTCTCAAGTTCCGCCCCCCGCTCCTCAATTACCTTGGAAACAACCTTAGAATGCTTTCTGTTTCCCTCAAGCTCAAGGTCCGCCAAGATTTGCTCCTTCTGGTCTATTCCCACATGCAAACCAATTTCAGTAGCCACCTGCCCAGTTCCACCAACAACCACCAAGGCGTTCTTGTGAAGATCAATTCAGTGCTCTCATGCAAGGTCAAACTGCTATCAATGAGCAATAAACTCAGATGTTGAATGATATCAGAAACCAGTTAGGGAAGTTGACAATTACGGTGGGTTTGTTACAACAAGAGAAATGGAAGTTTCCTACACAACCTCAACCCAACCCTCAAACGACGTCTACTCCGCCTAATTCTTAAGGTCTTCACTTTGCTAGCTCTTCGGTGACTTTCCCCAAGCAAGCAAAGACTATTATTTCTCTTCGAAGTAGAAAGACAGTGGATAACCAAGTGGTGATGCCTTCGGAACCTACCTTGTTTGTTCCTCCCTTCGATCATTTAACTCCAACACCAATCCTTGGGGAATAGGAGGTAAGCAAGGAGGTTTCAGAGGAAAATGATAAAGGAAAGAAGAAGGAAGAAAGTGTATCGGACCCTTAAGTTATTCCAACACCGGCACCATATCCTAATCATTTAAAGGCTTTGGCGAAACCGAATTACAATACGGAGTTACATGAGTTATTCAATCAGGTGAAGATCAACATTCCTCTTATGGATGCAGTAAAGTAGATTCAGTCATATGCCAAGTTTCTTAAGGATCTATGCACTCGAAAACGCAAGCTTAATGTTCAAAAGAAGATCTTTCTTACTGAACAAGTGAGTTCTATCATTCAGACGAATATCGCCCCAAAGTACAAGGATCCGAGGAGCCCTACTATCGCTGTCACAATTGGAGGGAAGCGGATCGAACAAGCCTTACTTGATCTTGGTGCTAGCATTAATCTACTTTCGTACTTTGTTTATCAAGAGCTTGGGTTGAGGGAGATGAAGCCCATTCGTGTTACACTACAGTTGGCCGATCGAAGCGTGGGTGTACCAAAAGGGTAGAGGTGTAATATGGGCCGAGTCGGCACGGGCACGGCACGGCACGGGCACGTTTAAAGGCGGCACGGCACGAGCATGGGCACGGAATAATCCTGGCACGGCACGAGAACGGCACAGTCTTAATGGGCACGCGGCACGGCACGGCACGGGCACGGGCACGGAAGTGAGCAGGAAGGACACGGGCACAGCACGGAAGTTGACTTGGCACGGCACGGCACGGCACGGCACGGCACGGCATGGTCATAGATGGGCACGACACTGGCACAGCACAGAAGTGGGATGGGGCACGAGTTACGACATGGCACGACACGATTCTAGCCAGGCACGGCACGGCACGGCACGGCACGGGCACGCGACACGGCACGGGCATGGAAAGTTGACTTGGCACGGCACGGCACGGCACGGGCATGGAAAGTTGACTTGGCACGGCACGGCACGGCACGGGCATGCGACACGGCACGGGCACGGAAAGTTGACTTGGCACGGCACGGCACGGCACGGGCACGGAAAGTTGACTTGGCACAGCAAGGCACAGGCACGCGACACGGCACGGGCACGGAAAGTTGACTTGGCACGGCACGGCACGGCACGGTCTTAGACTGGCACGACATTGGCACGGCACGGAAAGTTAACTAAAATAAAATTTTAAAACGATTTATACCATTAGAAAAAAAATGAATCAAACGTATCGGTATCACGCATACATTGTGTTTATTTTTCACTAATGAACTTTAATTGTAAGAATGTTATTTTTAATAATAAGAGAATTAATTATTTTAAACAACTTTTATCAAATTTTGTTGAGTTCGAAGTAAATATTATGCTTTTATATAGTCAAAAGTATTTTTTTTTTCCTGTGAACTAGATATTAAAAGTTAAAAATTAAATTAAAAAGAAAACTTATCCAAACATTTATAGTAGTGTGCAAAAAGATTTGAACCCTCAGAGTAACATTTAAAATTTACAACAACTGAAGCATAACTAATACAAGAAAATCTGGCAAATGAGCCTCGTGGGACTCGAAACAGGGACCTCTCGGTTTAAGCAATATGGACAAACCACTAATACTTGAAGTTTGGAACTCTACTCGTGCTAGAATTCGAAATAACTTACATATATAATATATTTTCGTCTTATGAAAAACATGGCCCAGTTTTCGCCCGAATTTTGGAGGCCTAAAGCGGTTTCACCTCACGGCGGGCCCTACGAGCTACGGGCACGACACGAGTCACGAGGCATGGAAAAACCAAAAAAAATATGTTGTTAAATAAACAAGAGTTTTAAGATTATAGTTTACTTTATTTGTGTGTATTTTTTGATAATCCAATAATTTATTAATCTTTTCATTTTATTTAAGTAAAATACGCTTTTAAAATATTTTATATGATTAAGAAATTTTGAATCAAATTCAAACATGATAATATATATTAATATTATATAATTCTATTTTTAAAAAACGGCCTCTTGTACGCTAGGTCGCTAGCCACACGATTGCAATACATGTATGACGATCCATACCGTTCATTTCATTGTTTTTGGTGTTTTAATTGCTCTCGCACATTTTCGGGTCTATTGGGTTTTTGAAACCCTTTTATCGGGACGTAGATTTATTGATAGGGGATTTTTTTTTTATGTGTGATCGAGTATATAACGATAACCAATGTACTTTATTTTTTGCACAAATGATATAAATAGTCCCACATAAAAGGTAGATAGTTCCGATTTTCAAAAAACAACTCGGGCAACCCTAAAGTGGTGCATTATAGGACTTTTACGTCGTTGGAAGCACCGAATGTGTTCTGATCACATGGTCTCCGACATCCGATTATCACCTATTTTGGGGAGGATGATAAATTTGATAAGATCTTAAATCGTAACGGTTTAGATCGAATATTTGAAATAATGAGTCTGCAGCTACCGTTTAAATCTATACATCTAACTTATTTAGTTCTAAACCAATGTATTCCGCTATAGTTCAATGTACGCTAGCCACATGATTGCGACACAAGTATGACGATCCATACCGTTTATTTCGTTGTTATTGGTGTTTTAATCACTCTCGCCAAATATCGGGTCTATTGGATTTTGGAAGCCCTTTCATCGGAACATAGATTCATTAATAGGAATTTTTTGTCAGGTGCGATGTAGTATATAACGATAGCCAATGTGCTTCATTTTTGCATGAATGATATAGTCACTCTCACATAAAAGGTAGACGGTTCGGATTTTCAATAAACAGCTCAAGCGGCTCTCGAGTGATGCATTATAGGACTCTACGAGAATTTTCGATAAGTTGGTGCATATGGATTATGGTGTATCGTATGCACATGATCACACACATCATATAAAAAGAATGAGATGCTGCCCTAGCAGACATCTCATTCAGTCTTCGATCTCTCACTCTCTCAGACTCCTAACTCCTCTCAAGCTTTCAACGTCTCTCTGCCTCTCTCAACGTCTCTCTGTCTTCTCACGGTCTCACCTCTGACGACAAGCTTCAACGTTCGGATTTCTGGCATGCCTTATTTCTTTGGATCCGTTCACCGAGTGATTCACCTCTCTCTGTCTCTCACTCTCTCAGAGACTCAGACTCATACACATACACACACACACACACACACACACACACTCTCTCTCTCTCTCTCTCTCTCTCTCTCTCTCTCTCTCTCTCTCTCTCTCTCTCTCTCTGTCTCGCTGCTCCTCTCTCTGTCTCATCACCTCAGGCTCAGGTACTGAGCTCACCGACTCACTCACCAGTCACCGTATCTCTCTGAACACAGCTGCACAGGTACCTCTCTCACTTCCCTCTTCAGTCTCCACTTATCTACTGTAAGTCTGTAAATAGGGTTTCTGAAAATAGGGTTTTAAGTTTTAACCTGGTTTTTGAAATTAGGGTTTTTGTTAATTGTTACTAATTTCTGAAATTAGGGTTATGAAATTAGGGCTCTTGTTAATTGTTACAAACTTCTGAAATTAGGGTTACGAAATTAAGGCTTTTCTTGCTAACTTCTGAAATTAGTAACAAGAAATTAGGGCTTTTCACTTTTGCTACGAATTTCTGAAATTAGGGTTACGAAATTAGGGTTTTTGTTGCTAATTTCTGAAATTAGGGCTTTTCTCTTTTGTTACGAATTTCTGAAATTAGGGTTATGAAACTAGGGTTTTTGTTGCTAATTTCTGAAATTAGTAACAAGAAATTAGGGCTTTTCACTTTTGTTACTAATTTCTGAAATTAGGGTTACGTAATTAGGGTTCTTATTGCTAATTTCTGAAATTTGTTGCTATTTTCGACAAATTTGTCGAAACTGATTTTGTACACACACGGACACGGGACACACCTTCACTAATTTCGTATATTAGTACACACATGCACAGATGCACTGTTGATATTTTGTATATTCTAGAAATGACCAGATCTGATGATTTTGTTATAGATATGCACTGTTGTCTGTTGATTAGTTTATTTTTGCATTACTTGAATATTGCATTTAGGGTTACAAAATTAGGGCTTTCGTGTTTCCCAATAACCCCTATTATCCTGTTGTTTTTGTAGATGGATGCTGGAAATGGGGAGGATCGTGACTCCCACTCAGGTTCTGATGAACTACCACGAAACCCTATTGGACCACAGCGTATGGGTTCTGTAGGTGAGGAGGCTGCTTCCAACATTGTTGGTGGTGGAAGTGGTCCAGGTGGTGGAAGTGGTCCAAGTGGAACAGGACCTCTAGGTTCTACTGCTACTCCGACAGATTCTACTCATGAAGCTGCAAATTCAGGCCTTAGTGGTTCAAAAAGGTCACGACGCCACTCATGGGTATGGAATCATTTCTCTATAAATGAACACTTCAAAAATGAAAATGGTGTTGACATAGGAGCTAGGGCTGTATGCCATTATTGTGACAAAAATTATAAATGCAAAAGTAATAATGGTGTAGGGCCACATGGTAGACATCTAAGAAGTAAACATGCTAATAAAATTGGTGATGCATCTGATAGTAGTAATTTTGTTTATTCAAAAGAAAAAATGAGACATGGACTGGCCCTTTATGTAGCTGCAGCAGAACAACCATTTACTTTTGGTGATGATATTAGATTTGAAAATTTTGTCAAAAATTGTCTGAATCCTTCATTTGCTAAAGTTTCTAGAAATTCAACCCGTAGTGATACGAAGAAAGCTCATAGTGAAGTTAAAAAAGATTTAATTAGTGAACTTGCAACTGTTGGTGCAATAGGTTTTACTTCTGATATGTGGTCTGGTATAAATAATCATGGTTATATTTGTGTGACTGCTCATTATATAGACTCTAGTTGGACTTTGCAAAAAAAAATTATTGCTTTCCGTTTAGTGGAGTTTCCTCATGATGCTGAACAGATTTATGAAAGTATTATGGGTGTTTTTAGGGATTTTGAAGTTATTGATAAAGTTTATAGCATTACTTTTGACAACCATAGCGCTAATAGTGCTACACTTCCATTGTTTATAAGAAATTTGATAACTCCTTATTTTGGTGAATTATTGCATTTGCGATGCGTATGTCATGTCATTAATTTAGTTGTGCAAGATGGTATGAAACATATAGCACCACAGATTAAAAAAATTAGAGATGCTGTTCTTTTTATTGCTACTTCCCCATCTAGGCAACAAGAATTTGATAAATTGTGCACATCACTTTACAATCTTAAACCCAAAAATATGAACTCTGATGTTCAAAATCGTTGGAATTCGACCTACCTTATGTTAGAGTCTTGTCGAAAATATAGTGATGCAATATCTGCTTATGTTAATCAGAGGTATCGACAGTGTCATGGTAATCCTTTAACTGTAGCTGATTGGGAAATTGGTTTTGAGTTCATGAAATTTTTGAAAGTGTTTTATGCTGCTACCGTAGCTTGTTCGGCTGTTCGTTATCCTACTTCTTGTATTGTGCTTCATCATCTTTTCAATATCAGTGTCAATTTTCGTAAACATAGGGAACATCCAAATTTTGCACATGCTTGTATAGATATGGAAGGAAAATTCAGAAAATATTATGAGGAAATGCCACCAATATTTATGTTAGCTGCAGTAATGGACCCATGATGAAGTTACAAGGTGTTAGCTTGCTCTTAAGAGAGATTGGTACGAATTTGGGGATTACCGCTTTACCTTCTTCTGCTAATGTGAATGATTTATTGACTATCATGTATGCCAAATATGAATCTAAGTTTCGTTCTAATGTTGCATGTACTGCTGCTCCTTTAGCATCTTCTACAAGTACCAATGATGAATTTTGGGATTTTGCTAGTTCAAATTTAGGAATAGGAAGTAGCACTGGAACTTCACGCATTGAACTTGAGAAATATTTGGACCTAGAATCTATTAACGTGAATGACAGGCGTGATTTTGATGTCTTAGCTTGGTGGAAAAAAAATGAAGATAAATATCCTGTTCTTTCAATCATGGCACGTGATCTACTAACCCCTCCTGTGTCTACAGTGGCATCCGAATCTGCTTTTAGTGCAGGTAAAAGAGTGTTGGATGAGAGGAGGAGCAGACTTGCTCCAGACATTTTGGATTGTCTCATATGCTTGAAAGATTGGGAGGATGCACGCCTTGGAATTCAAAAACGCTCAGCTAAAGATGAATTCAGAGGCTATTTTGCAGATTCTGATATAGACAGTGATTAGGGGACCTGCTCTGCTGCTCACTTGCTGGCATTTGGTTTGATTCTATTATTCATTTATTCTGTTGGGGTTGTGTCTGTGGCTTATTCATTTCAGTATTGTGTTATGGCAACTTATGAAGGCCTTAAATGGCAACATGATGTTGCCCCCACTTCAGTTTTATGCTGCATGCCTTGTGGTCTGTTTAGCTTCACTTAACTGAAGTGGATGTTGCCTGCATGCGTTGTGGGGTGTGTGTGTGTGTGTGTGTGGCAGTGTGGTGTTCTGTGGCTTATTCATTTCAGTACGTGGGCTGAAGTGGATGTTGTGGCAATTTATGAAGGCCTTAAATGGCAACATGATGTTGCCCCCGCTTTAGTTTTTGGCTATGATGTATTTTCTTAACTAATATGCTGAGCCTAAGTTTTGCTGCATGCTTTATGGTCTGTTTAGCTTCACTTAACTGAAATGGATGTTGCCTGCATGCGTTGTGGGGTGTGTGTGTGTGTGTGGGGCAGTTTGGTGTGTGTGTGGGGCAGTGTGGTGTACTGGTGTGTGTGTGTGTGTGTGTGTCTCCTTTAGTCTGAAATGAATAAGCCACAGACACAATCCCAGTTTTTGGCTAAGCGAAGTGTGATTGTGTTGCAACTTATGAAGGCCTTAACGGCAACTTAACGTTGCCGCATCCATTTAAATTTCCGGCTATGATGATAAAAAAAAAAAGTAATGTCTGAGCCGTAGTGGTATTGTTATGAACTATAATTCTACGAAGTGGTGTTGCAACTTATGAAGGCCTAATTGGCAACTTAATGTTGCATCCATTTCAATTTTCTGCTATGATGATTATATCTGAGCAGAATTCTATTTCAGTTTTCTTCAAAACTTTGTTAGGATTTCAACTTTTGTTCTTGATCTTGATGTGTTATTAGCTCGTATTTGGCTTGGTGGATACCTCTAACCTGGTTTTATGCCAAACCTGAGGTGTAACGAAGCCAGGCTAAATATTGAGTTTGTTTTTAGTTAGTATAGTTAATTTTATTTGATTGCATTGCTTAGCTTAGGTGGTGGCATAACCCCTCGCATATTCTGTTTGCTGAGTTGAGGTGGCGGCCTAGCCCCTCCGGTCTGTTAGTTTGTTAGTCTGTTAGCTGTTTATTTGATTGCATTGCATGAGCGTTAATTTTTTGCACTACAAGAATATGCATAAAATTAAAATTGCTGATATATTCACTTGATGTATGCTTATCAGTTATCAGAAGACACCAATGTCGTTTCTATTCGTTTCTTCTAATCTTTATGAGTTTTATTGTAGTTTTTGGTTCATGAGTTTTATATTGTAGTTTTTGGTAGTCAAACATCGATACCTTCTTCTGAATGCCAATGTGTATTTCAGAATTTGACAAATCATGAACTGTGCATCTCTTTTTACGGTTCTGCAGTGAGCTGTGTAAGTAAGTTTCTATCATCTATGTTTGACGCAGTCTACTGTTCACAAGTCTAAACCCTATTAGGGCTTACCTTCCTCTAGTTTGGTTAAAGAATTTGATAGTATAAAGAACGTCTTTTTGTTATGGTATCTTTAATCATCTCCAAAACTCTACTTAGAATAATTGGGTGCTTTAAATAAGCTACGTCTATAACTAAGATTGCAGATTCCGACGATATGCTATATGATTTCCACTAGAATATGCATAAAAATAGAAGCAAGAGAGTAACTGTTTTGGTTTTATCTACTTCTCTTCTCTTTTTTTTGTTCATTTAGGCGGTGTCCGTAGTTTTAGGGTTTTGGATTGGTTGCGGGAGAAGAAAAAAGAACGCAAATAAATGAAGTAAAGCTTCTTTTTTCTTAGTTGAGCTAGAAAATGAGAACAAAACAAAGAAAAGATCTTTCGAAGAAGTCCATTTATACTGTCTCAAAATTGATTAAGGAATCCTATATCCCTTACATTTTCCTTTTGCTTGAAAAATCCAAGATCCTAACATACCTTTAGGCTTCGATTCCTAGGTTTTCCATCACTATCCGTCGTTACAGTCCTCACAACCCTGGAGTCCTAAGTTACTTTGTTTTGAGATTGAATTTTCGTTGCCTTGAGCTCTCTTGATTTGTCAAATTCTGCATGATTCGTTCTTCATGATGTTATTGTCAATATATTTTTTATGTTTACATGTGTCATGTATCATGTGTCATGCAAGCGTTTTCCAGATGCCAATGTGTATTTTCTTTATTGTTTGGTACAATACAGATGCTCGATGATGCAATTTTTTTTGTCAAAAGAAGATGTTGATTGAGCTGTTATGGATTGCTTTCTTTTATTGTAGTTTTTTATATATGCAACTGGTGCATCCATATTCCATAATGCATATGAATGTTTTAAGCTATGCTGTATGCAGATTGTGAATTGAAGTAAAAAGTTTGGTCTTGTGCCAATGCGTGTGTTATAGTACATGCCATTAGACTCATCACTATAGACATTGTAAGTTACCGCTGTTGAGTTGTATACTGTTAAGTTTGGGTTAAAAGAGGAGAAGGAAAGAAAAGAGAGGTGCAGAGAGCTCAGAGAAATTGCTTTACAGTTCTGGAAATCAGTTGTTGAACCTTCCCATACATTAATATCATTTCCGCGACAAATACTAGAATGCCTCTAGTATGAAATTAATAGACAAACAACTCTCTGTCAACCACGTCAACAGTATAGGTATTTGTTGCCCTTCTGTGCAATGCACTGAGGTCGACTGGATATAAAATGTCCTATTTGGTATATAAATAGGATGTGGTCCTGTGGAAACTGAATTTCAGGTTTGGAATCTTTCAATTGGTTAGTGTGTATATTCTTTAGCACTAGGATGTGATGTCTGAATTGGATATGTTAAAAACAGATAAACTTAATAGGTATTGTGAATCTGTTATATGCTGCCTTTTTCTATCGGGTGCATGATGCTGTTGGCGACCCTCACATAATTTATTTGAAGATCAGTTGCAAGAATTCACCAACTATAAGATTGGCCAACAGTTTTTTTGTATGGCGTTGCTTGCTTCTGAAAAGCCATTGCATCTCCATTGTTTCAACCATGTAATGCAAATAAATGAGGACCAAATTACAACAGGGAAAAAAGAAAGAAAGTTGATTAAATATTTATATTTCAAGGAATTATGTAATAGCGATTGAAGCGGAAGTGTTTGTACTTCATTATTTGTTTTGAAGAGGCTGTGCTTCAGTTATCAGGAGTGTGTGAATTCAAAGTTTCTGTGACAGCTTGGTTATTGGGTTCATTAAGGCCCGTTTTTTGTTTGAACATGTTAATGAGGCATAAACACTTAAATTCCATGATTAATTCAAACCTGATAGGCTGATATATGTATGCTTTGTGGTTTATACTAGTGTCTCTCTTCCTTCTAGGGTGACCTGACACCACTTGTTGCTTTGGTAGCTGAACTCAATCAGAGATTCAGAATGGCTTTGATTGTAAATTTTTTTATCAGAATAGCTTTGATTGTAATATGTACAGAGATTGATATAAGCTGGTTAATAAATGAATTTGTTTTTAATTTGACATTGGCTTTTATTATTTTCCGGGGGAATTTCTTTTTTTATGATCCAGGTATAAATTTATTGGTGAATGTGGATGATTATATTGTGCAATATGGATAAAGCATTCAACCACGATTTTTCTAATAAAATGTCATCTTTTACTTGAGAAATAACGGATTTTCTGAAAACTGTGATCTTATCATATAATTATTCTTGAAAATACTTCTACAATCTGAAAATAAGGATGATGATCTGCTCGCATTTCAAATAGCTTTTGATTTGGTCGAGAATGAGCACCAAGCTTTTCTACTGAATGTGAAAATTTTGCTTTCTGGTCCCAAGTCTCACGGTCTCAGTGTCTCACCCATCCGAAGATTCCGAACCAAGCTTTTATAATAAACATATAAAATCTGCTTTCTGGTCCCAAGTCTCACGGTCTCACCCATCCGAAGATTCCGAACCAAGCTTTTCTACTGAATGTGAAAAATCTGCTTTCTAGTCCTAAGTCTCACGGTCTCAGCCATCCGAACCTCCAAAGCAACATTGAATTTCATGGTGATTCTTTGATAGTAATGATGCTATTGTCTCTATCTCTTAGCAACACGTTAGTATGGATTTCAAAAACTACCCATAACGAATCCCAAACGTCCATCCCGGGCTCGAACCCTGTCCATTGCCAACAACATTAGTTACTAATGTTATTATGTTAATTTTGAATATAACATTTGTGAGAGCATGTATTCTCTATGGGGATGCACCTTGCATTGTTGAACGTAGGACACTTGAATACTTGATTGTGGATAATCGTTACTCATTAGGATTGAAATATTGAATACCACAATATGCAAACTTAAGAACATTAGAGGCACCGGGCACCGGAATGTGTGTTTTTGGAAAGATTTTTTTTAGACGAAAATCGGTTACGACACGACACACGATTAAGGGCCGGCACGGCACGACACGAACCGACAAAAAAGGCACAACACGACCCGACCCGACCCGACAAAAAAAAGCATGGCACGACACAACCCGACAAAAAAGGCACGGCACGACACGACAAAAAAAAAGGCACGGCACGACACAACCCGACAAAAAAGGCACGGCACGACCCGACCCGACAAAAAAAGGCACGACACGATGCGGCACGATTAATTAATCGGGCACGGCACGACACGATACGATTTTATAAAGGCACGGCCCGACACGGCCCGACAAAGCAAAATGGCCCACCACGGCACGGGCACGGGCACGGTACGGCACGGCACGCCATGGCACGATGAAGTAAATGGGCACGGTACGGCACGACACGAAGCACGGTTGGCACGGAAAAAAATGGCACGGCACGGCACGACAGGCACGTTTGACACCCCTACAAAAGGGGTAGTAGAAGATGTTTTGGTACAAGTTGATCAATTCATTTATCCAGTGGATTTTGTAATTCTTGATACAAATCCGACTGACTCTTCTGCTGCTTCTACTCCAGTGATTCTTGGAAGATCCTTTCTAGCCACGGCGGATGCAGTTATCAACCATCAAAATGGACTTCTTAATATGACCTTCGGTAACATGAAGATGGAGGTCAATAGTTTTAATGTGGACAGTCAAATGGGGGATAACGAGAACACGAATGAAGTGAGTCTTATCGATACTCTTGTAGAAGAACACGTGGACGAATTGCTCTATAGTGATCCTTTGGAAGTTGCTCTCACAGCTGAAGAAGCCAAATTTCTTGAGTCTTCTGAGGTCAATTATTTATATTCATTGCTCAAAGAAGAGGATGAAGCTTGTGCTATGAATTCTTGGTTTCCAAAGTTTAAAGAATTTGAAGAGCTTTCCCCAATAGAGAAGACAGTCCTCCCATCTAGCGTTAAGCCACCCAAATTGGAGTTGAAACCTCTGCTTTACACTTTGAAGTATTTTTCTTGGAGACAATGAGACCTATCCTGTGGTTATTTCCTCCTCTCTTGGGAATCTCCGAGAGACGAAGTTGATTAATTTATTAAGGAGACACATGAAAGCTATAGGATGGACCATTGCGGATATCAAAGGAATCGATGCTACTCTTTGCTCTCACCATATTGCTTTGGAGGATAATGTCAAGCCGTCTCGCCAACCCCAACGCCACGTGAACCCTATTATGAAGGATGTAGTTCGTGCTGAGGTCTTAAAGCTCTTGGATGTTGGGATCATTTATCCCATCGCTGATAGTAAATGGGTGAGCCCGATTCAAGTTGTACCGAAGAAATCTGGGGTTATAGTTATGCGTAATGAGGAGAATGCTAGTGCCAACACGTGTTCAGATGAGATGGAGAGTTTGTATTGATTATCGGAAGCTCAACGCAAGCACAAGAAAGGATCATTTTCTTTTGTCGTTTATCGATCAGATTTGGAAAGGATAGTCGGGCATGCATTCTATTGTTTCTTAGATGGTTATTTCGGTTACAATCAAATCGAAGTTGCTCTAGAAGATCAAGAGAATATGACATTCACTTGCCCCTTCGAAACTTTCGCTTATCGACGTATGCCATTTGGTTTGTGCAATCCTCCGGGAATGTTTTCAAGGTGTATGATGGGAATTTTTAGTAACATGATCGAGAAGATTGTAGCGGTTTTCATGGATGATTTCTCTATTTTCGGTGACTCCTTCGAAGCTTGCTTGTCTAATTTGGAGAGAGTTTTGACAAGATGTGAGGAAAAGAATTTGGTGCTAAGTTGGGAAAAATGCCATTTCATAGTTACTCAGGGTATTGTTTTGGGCCGTATTGTATCGTCGAAGAGAATTGAGGTGGAGAAGGCCAATGTTGACTTAATTGGGAACCTCCCTACTTCGAAGTGTGTTAAGGACAACTGTTCTTTCTTGAGGCATGTTGGGTTTTATCGACGTTTCATAAAGGATTTCAGTGCTATTTCTCGACCTTTGTGCCATCTTCTTGCCAAGGATGTACCGTTTGAGTGGACTCCCGCGTCACTACAAGAAATTGTGTTGTTTGCGACCAACAATGAGGTTGCAAAAAGTCATCCTTTTGGTCGCAAATTGATACAGCGACTAAAAAGTGTGGTCACCAAGCTGGTCGCAACAAGCTAGTCGTATTTGGTATTTCTTGACCAAACTACGATGTGATCGCAACATGTTCCACCTTAGGCGACCACTTGGATCCGGTCACAATAAGGTTATAATTTTGTGACCAACTGCTGGTCGCAAAAAGAGGTAAAATCTGGTCGCCAAATACAAGCTCTGGTCGCGAAAAGGGTCCATTAGACTTCAGAAAAACATGTTTTGGAGACTCAAAAGCAGGTCACGGAATATATTTTCTTTTGTCGCAAAAAAGATCCTTAGACTTCACATCTACTTGTTTTGACAACTAGAAAGTTTGGTCGGAAAAACACTTTTTTTTTTTTTTAAACAAGGGATTGCGTTGATCACAAAATTAATTATGCTGCACTTTTTTTTTTAATGATGGATTGTGCTAGTCATAAAATTAATTCTGCTATAAATATCTTTTGTAACTACAACTAGCTTGTATTTCAAAAATACCAAGAACTAACTACGTAGTCACAAGATAACACCATTAACAATAAAATCCTTCACAACATTAATAACCACATAATATATATGTTTCTCAAAAGCAACAGTCGTCAACCATCCTAAAAACAACAAATTCCAAAACGTACTTATTTTCCAACATGTGTTTAGTAACACCACATCCAAAACAATAAATACTAGGTAAAGTCCATGATAAAGTAGTAAAAAGTGGACTTCATACTCCAAGCTGTAACCAAATCCAAGTTAGTTCTGAACAACTGCAAAAAGTGACTCCATGCTCCATTCTGCCATAAAGTGATTTCATAGTTCATTTGCAAAGTTCAAAACATGGTTAGAGTACAAAATGGTTAAAGTCAATTGGAGTTGCAATGTCACAACCCGCTATCCTTAGACCCCTTATAAGGGAATCACGGCCCGTGACCGGCCAACAAGACCTTCTTACATAACCAAATGGGCTCAAAAAAGTGCTCTAAATAAAAACTAAACATTTGCGAAAGCGATTAAGAAAACTTCACTTAAATTTTATGGGGTCTATTGATAAAAGTAACCATAAACAAGTTTAAGCAAAACTGAGCACAACCCATTTGGTCTAGAGCATCCATACATTGATAACTTTCATGATATCATAATTACATTAGCATGAACATCCATAACCTTCCCTAAATTACATAGCTTATGTACATCACTTTGAAAAATTATATACATCCTTGATCAAAAGGGAAACAAGTACAAAACATGTCCAAAAATACAAGTCTTCTTTCTACTTCCATTCTATATGCAAAACGATTCCCTGAAGCCCAAACTTGCACAAATCATTGCACCTATAAGCTATCATAATTCATCACCTGAAATTGGTAATTAAACCGTCAGCTGAAAACTCAATAGGTAAAGCTCATACTCTAATTTGGATTTTGAATATTTAATACATATATAGCACACTAGTTATGAACATTTAAAAGAAATACAAAAAATATTTTACATGAAAGCAAAAAGTACTCGAACACATTTACATAGTCAATACCGCCAAGCTTATCACACACATACATACTTGACACATATCGGGATCCCGGCCAATTATTGGTACCCATCGGCAAGGGCACATACCTGGATATTATGGAACCCTCCAGGAAGGCACATACTAGATATTATAGAACCCTCCAAAAGAGCACATA
Source organism: Rhododendron ovatum (assembly GCA_019656835.1). Classification (NCBI taxonomy): domain Eukaryota; kingdom Viridiplantae; phylum Streptophyta; class Magnoliopsida; order Ericales; family Ericaceae; genus Rhododendron; species Rhododendron ovatum. The sequence continues at coordinate 12,219,701 of CM033800.1, forward strand.
CCTGGATATTATAAAACCCTCCAGGGAGGCACATAATACTAGCTATTATGAAACCCACTAGCGGGCACATACGGTATAAAACAAGGGCATGGCGTACACACTTCATAGACTAAGACTTATAACATACATGGGCTTGTAACATCTTAGAAAGCACATTGAGAATCATTCCTCATTATAACATAACACTCGAATCACGTAAACATATTACTTCATAGCATAGAAAAATCAAAACCACACTTCATAGAAAAAGTTCATAAAATTTTCCATTTCAAAGTATGAGGTTACTCAATTTCCTTTGCACTTCAAGTAAACATCAACTTGCGTCCCTTATATCCTTCTCTTTTTCACCGAATCCTACATATTGTATATGAACACACATCATTTACACAAAGAACTCGTAATATGATGCACATGCATGATTCCCTAAAAAAAATGACAAGTTAACCATGATCCGCTCCAATAATTCTTGAGGATAAACCACAATGAACTAGGTCTCTAAAATTTTAACGCATAAACGGGACTCATATTCACATGGTATCAAATTTTCTTGAGGATTTACGTGGCCAAGAACTTCTCTTAAAAATTAGAAGAATAAGGAAAAAAACTGCAGAATTCAGCACAGTCCAAAACAGAACGCAGCTTAGTAAACGAATTGTTTAAAATTATTCTCTTTTGAGTTTTTTTCTAATTTTTGGGCACAATACACTAAACACATATGGGTACCCCACATAAAAATTCCAGAAAATAAAGTGATGAGAAACTAGGTCAAACACACCAAAAATCGAAGGCTAAAACAGAGATTCAGCAGTAGCAGAAAAACAAAGTACAGTCTAGTGCGAGATTTTTGTAGATTTCGTTTTAAGGAATATTAATCCCAAATGTTTACACAACATTGTAGACTCATAGAGGAACATCCCATAAAAATTTCGTAATTTTTGAAGATGATTTACTGGGTCTAAAAATTCGTGGCTTATCGTACAAATTCCAGTAAATTCCTGGACAAATTTCTCTTCAAACTCATTACAAGAAAACTTACCTCTTTTAGGTTTAAATTCGTGGATTGAGAGCTTCAAACACTTGGGTGAGAGATGGATTTGAGATTGAATCTTGCTCCAAGAACTTGATTGAACCCTAGAATCAAAACCCTAGAAGTAGAAGATGGGGGGAACTTCTTGATTTTTTTCTTGAGAGGAGTGAGAGAGAAAGAGGACGTTGGAAAAATGAGGGGGTGGGAGCTGATATTTTTTTTCCTTCTCTACGTCTGGATTTTTCTACAAAAATGGTGGTTTAATTATCAAATGAACCCTCACATAATATTCTCTTCAAAAAAGGACCCAATAATATTTTCACATTGACCCATAACCTTGTTTTATAAATCTTTATGTTTTGTCTTAGGAGATTTAACTCATAACACATAAATCATATACATGGCATATAATTTAAACATAATTCGTTTGTGTCTCATAGCACATAAATGACATGTAAGCACTTAAAACCACATAATTTAATAGCTATGATTAACTTATACTTAAATAAGCATGATTAGCATAATTAAACACCTTGGGTGTCACATGCAAGGTAATAAAAGTAGCGAGCCACTTTTGAAGGAACCCAAATGCAGTAATAGTCCAATGTCATAATATTATCCGCAAAATGCCATAAGTTCAATGTCATCATCTATGAAGCACGGATACTCTATTTTGGCCTCTGTATCACATAACGTATCCGTATCGGATACCGATACTCTCCGCATACGTATCCGATACGCTTTTTAAAGTATCCTACTTTTAGAATTATTTTTTGGTATCCCAATACGTTTCGGATACGCTTCGGATACGTACCCGATTCAGACGAACCAGTAGAATTGGAAATACAAAGATAAAAGCAAGAAGCCAATACACAGATGCCTTCAAAATCCATTTGTCAAAGAAATGCCATACTCTATCTATGCCTTCTAATGTATAATAGCATGGGTGCTTACAATTGAATCGTCTCCAATAATGCTGAATGAACAAGTTACCTCTAAGCACTTTTAAAACAAAAGAAAAAAGAAAAAGAAAAAGAAAAAAACTGTTTTACCGGTAGTGCAGTAGCCATTCTCTTACTCAACAGCGCAATATGCACTTGTTTTCGAAAGTTAAGATAAGGTCTTTCCTTAAGCATGGTTGAGCTTTTCACAAGTTATTAACTTCAACCCAGACTAAAGCTTTTTGAACCTTGTAAGGGCTTTTGTAAACTCTACAAGCTTTTAATCCACACTCACTAGCCACCAGTTACTAACTTCTACTACCAAAATTGAGCAATTATTTAATTTGTATGAGTTAGCAAACTGAAGGATATAATGGAACACAAACCTACTACCTTTGGATTAAAAGATCTAAAAAATACAATATTCATCGTAGTAGACGATGTATCATAACCCATAGTGGCTGAACATCAACTAGAGGACGTTTGGGAAAAGTTTTAGCAAGGATTCAAAATTAGAGAGCCAATTAGTACTAAAGTATAAGGATAACATCAAGAAGAAAATAAGCAACAAGTACGTGTATTGCCTAAACTACATGGAATAGAAAACTAATCATAAGTCGACGATACCATCCTTAACATCTTCCCGAAAGAGCTTTCAAAATGACGGGTTGAAATCATGCTTTTAGCTAGACCGTCCTATTACCTGCAATGTAAATGACGAAGAATAAGAACCAAGCTAACATGATTACATGACCATGCCATGTAGACAAGTAGGTTTGCATCAATAAAAGACAGTAGGTGGCTTAATCATTTCAAATCTTCACTAACTATGCTTCAATATTACAAGTGAAGTAACAAAAACAATTGGACAGATTAATATCATCATTACACTACTGCTATTTAACTTTGAGGACAATAGAAAACTCAGCAACCCTAGAGATAACATAAGCACAATGGCAATCACAAGTAGTAGAACATCACAAGTAGTAGAACAACACAAGCACCTGTTTCCAATTTTACACCAAGCAGACAAGCAAAATTCATCTCTATGCTTGAATATCAAATCAATAAAGCGAGAGCAAGAATGAAATAACAAATCTCCAGCACACAAGCTCCCAAGGTTTCGTATGGCATCAATGGTAGCCAAAGAGATTTGGGGGAAGCTAGTCCCAAAAGCCAACAGAGTGATGTCAGCAATTGTGTAATTCCACACCTTTTCTAGTCTAACAACCTCGCTATTTGTCAAAGGATCATTCCGGCTATGCTTAACAACAGTTTCCATAGACCGGAAGTACCGCACAGTTATAGCTGATAATCCGACGAAACAATATGCTAGACCAAGAAAATACAGAAAGGCCCAGAATCCACCGCCAAGGGCAGTTTCACCCAAAAAAATCAAGTAGTCTTGGCATTTTCCCCACCTTAAGACATTGGAAATAGGTATGCTCTCAGCAGAATGGTTACGGACGGAGACCATCGTCATATCAGCATGCATTCCGAATGGTTACAATAGGGGCATGCCCAAATACATATTGGACACGCCACGTGATGTGTCCGACAAGTTTTATATTTTTGATAGGGGACACGACTGGGGACACGCAGGGAACACGTGGCGTGTCCCCTGCCGTGTCCGTGTTCCTATTTTTTTAGAAATTTCGTGTCCCGTATCCGTGTCTATATTCATATCCGTGTCCGTGCTACAGCCTACATAGATGCAGAATGCTCAAAATTTTCATAGACTTGACTGCATTCTTTTCATACAAACACTAAATGACAGTAAGACCCAAAAAGTTATTTCCAACTAAGTTATATTTTCCAAATTCCTCTTTCTTAGAAGCTGCAAGGGGTAGTAGGGTTTCCTGGGTTTGGTTAAGCTTGCTACATGGTAGGGACACTTTGATGAAAGGTTTGAGGTTGCAGGTTCAGAGTGGGAAGTGTATTAGATTTTGGGAAGATAAATGGGTTCCTTCTCTTCCTGGGTTCAAGTTGATGTCTCCTAAACCTGATGGGTGTGATATTGAGTGGGTGGCTGATGCTATTGACAAGGATAGAGGAGCATGGAACAAGGATAAGTTAAGGTTGGTGATTTCAAAAGAGGAAATTCAAGCCATTTCTTTAATTCCAGTGTCTTTCCTGTTAATTGGGTGGCTAATCCCCCTTCTTTTGTTGCTTCTGTTTTAGCTAATGAGGTAGTTCCTCCTGTGTAGCCTTGTTGGGCAAGATTTTGAATATAAAAAAAAAACTAAGTTATATGAAAATGAAATAAGAAGTTTATAGATTGTAGCACACATTTCCAACTAAGTAAATTTAGTTCATGTACAGTGTAAGAATGTACCTCCATTAGAACATTCGATGTCATGAGTCTCATGACTTGCGTGCGATGATCTTTGATGTGCGTGTGGAGAAGCCTGATCAAAGGGACCATTACAACCGTCTCTTACCATGAGTTATCTTTTCCTATTCAACAGCAAATAAATCTCTCGCATTCTCTGCTTTTAGAACTTACATGAGCATCATAGCGTTGACTTTTTGTGAATGTTGATTTAACCATTGGTATAAATAGTGGTCTAATCTTTTTTATTAATCTTTTTTTCCTTCAAGATTTTAACTATATATGTTTATTCTTTCAATGGACTGTACAGCCGTGTAGAAGAAGAGTCTAGAGAAAAACCATGTATACAGCTAGTGTATGGGACTAATGACCACGAGCATTCAACACAAAAGAAAGGAACACAATAGACTAACAGAAGAGAATCAAGTACAATAGATAAGGAAGAGAGATGTATATCAAACAATAAGAAAATAATACCAAACTTCATAGGGAGACTAACACAAATTAACAAAATTTCTTAGTTTCTTTCAAAAAAGAGGCTAGAAATTGAAGGCTATATCTTCATCGAAATACAAAATTGAATGCTTTTTCCAAACATTTAAAAAGGAACAAAAGCTAATAGGTAAGTGCCTAACATTGGTGCTCGCAATTTCAGTAAAGCTCTAGCACTAATTGTAGAGAATTTCCATACCACACTTATGGGTGTCAGGACTCCATTGCCAAAAATCATAACAATTTCAAACAAAGCTACAATAAGCAGAGAGATTTTTAATATGCACTATAAACACAACACCCAATTTCAAACAGCTAGCAATGCATTTCAACAAAGGTAACTTCCCTTGTGCAGAAACCCTATGCTTTTACAATATTTGTTGCTGCTGCTGAGGATGCACGCCTAGCATCATTAATATCACTTGATGGCCTATTAATATTTGGTTAGAGCATTTAGTTCATTTATTCTCAGACTATTCTATTCAATTGCTTCACAATTAACAAACTGTGTAAATGCCTTTCCAGTTGAGAGAGTGAGAGAGTAAGAAACAGAAGGTTAACTCGTTAAGATGACATGTCTCCAACCAAAAGAAACGATAACATCTACAACACCTACCATCAACAAATCGACAGCCAGAAGAATCAAAATATTTTCAATAACAGAATCGACCACCAAAAGTTATTCAACAGGTTCACAACCACTACTATCAGAATAAAAAACCCAAATTAAAAATCCCAATTTTATGAAATCTGAAAAAAAAAACCCTAATTTTCTCGTGTGTGCACATTAGTGAACGAATTAAATGTAGATTAGTGGAGAGGGAAGTGAGAGAGATACCTGTGTGAGAGAAGAGATGGTGGGGTGCGTCGGTGGTGGTAGGGTCTGGTTTGGGGTTGCCCGTCGGTGGTGGTAGGGACGGGTTTGGGGTTGCTCGTCTGTGGTGATGCGACGAGTGGACAGTGTGTGAGATGGAGGAGAGAGAATAGAGGAGATCGTGGTGGTAGTGCGTCGGTGGTGGTGGGGCAGTTTTGGGGTGGTCGTCGGTGGTGGACCGATGGTGCATCAAGATAGAGAAGAGAGAGAAGTTGTCTCAGCTCGAACAGCAGCAAACCCTAACCCTTGCGTCAACGTGAGAGAGAGAGAGAGAGAGAGAGCCGACTAATTGCTAGGGATATCGGAATTTCATTTTGGAGGATTTCGTTTCAGCGGGTTTTTGAGATTTTCATTTTGGGGATTTCGTTTCAGCGCAAGGGTTTTGAGATTTTCGTTTCAACGCCATTTGTTTCGAGAGAGTTGGGATTTAAATTATTTTGGGAATTAGTCAAAATAATTAAGCATCCTCGTATCGCGCAGTACGAACAATTTCTAAAATTAATCAGTCAATTATATTTTGATAATGATCAATCTGAACCATTAGAATTTCACGTCTCATTGATTTCATCATTATCGCCAAAATCGAAAATCATCTGATATCGGCGACCGCCTAATCGGATCACATTTAATTCATCCCGAGACGTTATAGTATTAGATTGCAATACCCGACCCTACTTGAGTTTTTTTTTCGATCAGAACCGTCTATCTTTTACATATCATGGAGTGCATCATTCGTATCCAAAACGAAGTAAATTAGGCATTGCTACACAATTGATTTAACAAAAAAAATTCATTAACTTAATGAAATTGTGTCTCAATAAAGAAGCTTTCGAAACCCGATCGAGACAGATTTTTACGATAATGATATAATCAACAAGGAAAACAAAATCAACGGTCTGGATCGTTGTAATCATGTCAAGATCGAATGGCTATCATACGTTCAAGTAAAGCACAAAACTTAGTTTTGTTAACAGTTACATTGAATGTATAGAATTTAAAGGTCGTTACCAACTCAATTTGTACAGTGGTCGATCCGAACCGTTAGGATTTCACGTCTCACTCATTCCGTTGTTGTTACAAAAATTGGAGATCATCGGATATTGGCGACCCTCTGATCGGGCAACATTTGATGCATCCCTAGTTATTAAAGTATTAGATTGCAAAACCCGACCCCACCGGAGTCTTTATTTTTCGATCTAAACCGTCTATCTTTACATATTACACAATTTTTCAATCCTATCAAGAATATGAAGTTGATCGGGTATCGTTACACATTTGATCGAACGATAACTATCATCCAAAAAATGAATTGTGTCCCAACAAGGAGCTTTCTAAACTCGTTCGAGTCAAATTTTTACAATAATGACTTAATCAATAAGCACAACAATATCAGCGGCTTCGATTGTTAAAATAGTTTTGTCTTATTGAGATTCGCTGAATAATTGTATTGAAGAATATTAGAAAATGTATAACGTATAATATAATATAATTACACAATATTGTTTAGTGATCCACGTTCTTTGGGCCTATTCCAACGCTTTTTTGTGGGTACCGGTGAATGAGGGGTCTATTCCAGCACTTTTCTTCGGCCGCTAGTATATGTTTGGTCAACTCCAGCGCTTTTTTGGGGGCGCGGAAATGGTTGGTTTATTCCAACGCTTTAGGTTGGGCTGCTGGGAAAGCCTTATTGCTAGAAAAAATATTGGTGTAGACGTCCTACTGCAGCGCTTTTTCAAGCCGCTGGAATAAAAAGCGTTGGGAGATCTCAAGTTTCTTGTAGTATAAATACCGTTACAGAAATGATATAGGTACCGACGGCCGGGGAGGGATTTCGTACCGACTGGCCGCTCCAGGCCCTCGCCGGCCACCAGACGACCGATCCGAGCCATCCAAAAATTCTAAAAAAAAAATCGAAGGGCCTTGCGCGGGAATCAACGGCATCCGAGATGTGTAGAGTGCTTGATCCGAGCACCCCTTTTTCGTGTATATACACAAAAAAGGGATGCTCGGATTAAGCACCCTGCACACCTCGGATGCCATTGATTCTCACACTGGGCCCCTTGGTTTTTTTTTTTAGAATTTTTGGACGGCTCGGATTGGCCGTCCGGTGGTCGGAGACGGCCTGGCGCGGACGATCGGTACGAAATCCCTCCCGGCCGGTCGGTACTTATAGCACAACTCTCATACCGTTAATAGACCTCACCTATCTGTTTCCCACCATCAAACATAACAATTAAGTATAACATACGGATTTAGACAAATTTTTTGCAAGAAAAGGGATTATCTTCATCCCCATAGTGCAAGCAGACCATTTTGTTTAAGTTTTTTCGGCTCCTTTCCTCCAAGTCTAATGTGCATATCGAAACTGTTCATTTGTACAACTCTTTGCTACCCTCAGTCATGCCAAAATCATGTTTTGAGACCAATGGTCTCGTTCCAGAATACTTTCTTAAAAAAGAGTATTTATTTCACATTTTTAAACTTAAAAATAATGTAAATGAAATTTTATTTATTTTTATTTTTTTGCACCACTCAAAAAATCTCAATGAAATTTATCAAACCAGATCTATAATGTTAGAAAAATTATTTGCATAAACACATTATTTTTTAGTTCAAAATTATCTTCTTAAAAAATAAGTACTTAAAATAGGTTCTGAAACACACTCTAAGTCATAAAACAAAAAAATAATTAAGCCTTAAAAAGTTCTGCTATAACATTTAGTGACTCACAATTGGTGACTAAATAATAAAGATTTTGCGACTAGAGCACCCTAGTCGCTCAAACATTTAATACAGAGATATAATGTAACCCATCTTCTTCTTGGTCGCAAAATAGTCACATGCTGGTCACAATACTTATTCATTCAACTCTTTTACGTAACAAAATTCATTCTGGTCATTAAATGAATTAGAGTTCGGTTGCCAAAAGTTTTCCCGCTAGCTGTAAGGTTTGGCGCCAAAGAATAGGTGACTTGCATTTACCGACCAACACATTGGGTCACTCGTGGGAACAACTTTCTTCTTTTCGCGACCAAGGAAGCTCTTAGTCGCAAGTACCATAGCAAAAGAGACCTAGATTTTGTTAGTCGCAAAAGGTTGGTCGGAAAGAACACAATTTGTTGTAGTGCGTGTGAGCAAGCATTTGTCAAGTTGAAGGCTAATCTCACTTCTCCTCCAATTGTTCAGCCGCCAGATTAGAGCTTCCCGTTTGAGCTTATGTGTGATGCAAGCGACTATGCCGTAGGTGCTGTTTTGGAGCAAAGGAAGAACAAACATCCCTATGTGATTCATTATGCAAGAAAGACGTTGAATGATGCACAGATGAATTACACTACCACAGAAAAGGAGTTACTTGCCGTGGTGTTCGCTCTTGATAAATTTCGGTCTTACTTGATCGGTGGCGCTCCTATTACCGTTTATACGGATCATTCTGCTCTTAAGTATTTACTCACCAAGCAAGATGCCAAAGCTCGTTTGATAAGGTGGATTTTTCTTCTCCAAGAATTCAATTTGACCATTAAGGATGAGAAGGGTGTCGAGAATGTGGTAACCGACCATTAATCAGGCTATAGTTTGAGGATCCTACTCTAAGTCTTCTGATTATGGACACGTTCCTGGATGAACAGTTGCTGGCCATTTCGAGTACCCCGTGGTTTGCTGACATTGTGAATTATTTGGCTACGGGTCTCTTACCACCGCATTGGTCTCCTCAAGAACGTCGTCGTTTCCTTCATGAAGTACGGATGTTCTCATATGATGACCCTTATCTTTTCAAGTATTACCAAGATCAAATAGTGCGCTGTTGTGTCTCAGATTCAGATTAACGGAGGATTCTCGAGTTTTGCCATTCGGAAGCTTATGGAGGCCACTACTCATCTAAGAAGACTTTCGCCAAGGTGCTACAATGCGGGTTTTATTGGCCAAGTTTGCACAAGGATGCTTATCACTTTTGCGTCGCTTGTGAACGTTGTCAAAAGCTTGAAAGTGTGACGCGGAAGGACGAAATGCCACTAACAAACATTTTAGTAGTCGAGATTTTTGATTGTTGGGGCATTAACTTCATAGGACCGTTCCCTGTTTCTTTCAGAAATTTGTACATCCTGTTGGCAGTTGATTATGTATCTAAATGGGTTGAAGCAATTGCAACGCGTACCAATAATGCCAAGGTGGTGGTGGAGTTCTTTAAGGAAAATATTTTGTCATGCTTCGGGATGCCAAGAGCTATCATCAGCGACCAAGGCACCCATTTTTGCATTCGCATCTTTGAAGCCTTGATGAAGAAGTATGGTATCACTCACAAGGTCTCCACCGCCTATCATCCGCAAATGAATGGGCAGGCAGAATTGGCAAATAGGAAAATCAAGCATATCTTGGAAAAGACAGTGAATCCGAACCATAAAGATTGGAGTCTTCGTCTGACCGATGCACTGTGGGCTTATCGCACCGCATACAAGACCATCTTGGGAGCTTCGCCATATTGTTTGGTTTTTGGAAAAGCATACCATCTTCCGGTGGAGCTCGACCACAAAGCATACTGGGCAATTAAAGCACTGAATTATCGTTTACCAGCCGCCGGGGCACTGAATTATCGTTTACCGGCCACAAAGCATACTAGGCCTTTTCTAGTAGTTTTCTTTATTTATTCTTCATAACTTTGTTTGGTGCTTGGCCGGCATGTTGTCTTGTCTTGGGTAGTTTAGGGTCGGTAGTGGCCAATGGTAGATGAACCATGCTAGCATATGACCGCTACACTTTTTGTAGTCCATTCCCTTTGTAACCAAGGTCATTACAAGTTTAAAAAGACCTTAGTGGATCTTTTGTGCGCATGGATTCCTTTATGATTGGCTGTCTGATATTTGCATAATTAGTTGCATGGCATGCTTTCCTTTTGTTATCCAAATTTCATCTACTAATTTTCATTTCAGTTGAATAAAGTGCTTCCGTTGTTTGAGGCATAGTATTTCTTGTTCGTTGTTGCTTGTTTGTAAAGCACTTCTTCGTGGGATATGGTTACTAGTCTAAATTCGTAGGTTTTGTGTCCCGTATCCTCCCTTTGTTCGAGGACACAAACTTTTTTATGCTTGCTCTTAGACTTGCTTGATGCTTGGCCTGTTTAGTTGCATGCTGAAATTGTGAATTGTAGAAATGAAATAAAAAACCGGATTGATCGAACTCTTGTTAGTTTACAATATTGAGCATGTGTTTAAGTTGTGATAGTGGAAGGATTATGTAGTTACTTTGTTTTCAAAATTTTTTGCATTTCGTTTGCTAGGGACTAGCAAAGTTCAAGTTGGGGGGTGTGATAAGCACCCGACAATGCCATTAAAGGTGCGCTAAGTCCTTATTTTAGTTTAATTATGTCGTTAAATTAGTTGTTTTCTTTTATATTTGCACGTAAGGTATGTTTAAGTGTTTTCAGATAAATCGTGTGAATAAAGCATGTTTTGACGTCATGGATGACCCGAGTGCATCCAAATACCCGAGAAACCAATAAAGACCCTATCGGCCCCTAAAAATCTATCTAAGTATGGAAAAATGACTTTTCGAAAAAGTATTGATTTTCGAGAAAAAAAATGGCAGTAATTAATCCTTGAATTTTTCTAAGAGCAACTTCAAATTTGCAAGGTTTTATTCGAAGAGCAAGGTCATGTTTTGAGCCATTTTCTCTATAGAAAAACATGTTGTTTTCTATTTTACACTAAAAGATGGGAGTCAACATTTTGATTGGATTGAAATATCAAAACTCTGGTAATTCTATTGTTTCCAAATGTGGGATACTTCCTTATTTTCATTAAATAAATTAAAGAAAAGAAAAGGTAAAAGAAAGGTTTAAAATGCAATCTTTACTTAAGTTTAGAGAATGAAAATAAGATGCTGTGAAAACTATTGGGTGCTGTGGAAACTGCTGAGAGATGTGAAGCTGAAGCTGGACCTGAAAAGCTTGGCATCGATAGACAAGAAAGCATCCCATCGGTACTGAGCCAATCAGCAGAAGCTTTGAAGTATATCTCGGCATCGATAGAAGAAAGCACATTCAATCGGTACTGAGTTGTCCAGCGACAACCCTTATCCACTTCGGCATCGATGGGAAATTCTATATTTAATCGGTACTGAACCCTTATCACAGCAGCGTACCATGTTCTCCATCGGTACCAAGAGCTTTAGAGGGAGATCTTTAGAGCATCTTTGGAATATTTCGTGCACAAAACAGGGGCGGTATAAATACCCCATTATGTCACCTTTGCACGATTTGGACCGAAATGTACCCATTTTTAGATTTAGAATAGATTTACTTGCTTTTTGAATTGTTCTTCATTTCTAGCACGTTAATTTTAATTTTCTGCTTTAGTTAATTAGTTTTTGCTATTATAGTCTTCATTAAAGTTGTAGCCGCTACTCCGATCTATCGTTTAATCTAATTTTCTTCTAGTGTTGTTATTTTAATTATGCTTAGTAGATTTTTGCTTGCTCTTATCTTCATAGGTATGTATGAGTAGTTTTCTAGGGTTAGGTCATGGGGTGATTAGCACCTCATGGCTTGAGTGAAAATTGCATTTTTCACTAATAAAGTTTTAATCTTTGGTTTGAAAATTGATGTGGGGTTCGGATTTATTTGTCAAATTGCTAAGGTGTTAACCTCATTGATCATGTGTAGGTAAGAGTATCGCCTACTTACCACACATGATGCTTGGAGCTCTATCGCTCAAGGTGTTTGCTAAATAAATTCTAGAGCTAGCTTGGTAATTGAACCATCTTATCTTCCGGTTAGGAACCATAATTGAGTATCTTAAACCGCATAATTGGGTGAAAATGCAATTTAACTCGACTCATGGGTGTTAGTGATTCCTAGACCTAAGCTGCTTTTTATCCTAGTTTATTCACTTTTTAATTTAGCCCTTTTTACTTTTCACCGCAAACGTAAAACAAAGTTGGCTGTTTAAAAGCCGAAAACCTTGCTTACTTCTACAAATCCATCAAAGCCGTACTAATTATTTCCGTGTGTACGATTCTGGTCTTCCGGATTATTATGCTTCAATTGGACGCTTATACTCTACGCTTGGGGTGATCTTATTTGATATATCGACGAACGAAACAATATACTCGGTACACTTAGGTCCAAGAAGTCCTAATAGGTCTAAGGTAGGTCATGATTAAGGGTTAAACTTCCAAAGGTAATTCTATGGACTAATGATTAATAGTTTCCTAGAAAGGGAATCTTAGGCATAATGGTAATGATTACACTAACTATCATGATTCCTTCCATTGTCTAATGGTTCTAAAATGCTAGGAGGATGTAACTAAGTCAATTGGTACTTAGGTTTAGCTAACTAAATGGTTGACAACTTAATTCTACTTGCCAATTAGGATTTCTAGCCAACAAATATATTTTCAAAGACTTGATTTTATTCACTAGGAAAATATACTTGCCTTGGAAAACGACTAGATTGTCCGAGGTTAGGAGTTTTAATTTTAAACGTCTCAAATCTAATTATGACGGATAATTAGAAATTAAAATGAATTTTAAAAGTAATCCAAATAAATAAAAATGAAATTTGAATATTTAACGAAATTTTTATTTATCAAAAATCAGGGTCGTTACAAAAAGAGTATGCCCTTAAAGAGTTATTCATACTTAACAATTTTTACAGCAACAATCACAATACAATAATGCCGAACCAATATAAATTTCTTACTGATCATTACATATGAATACAAAATATAAAATCTCCAAATAGGTAAATACATATTATCTCAAGAACGCATAAGTGTCATTTGAATATTACTCGTGTTACACTTCTAGAAGCAAAAAGTCCTACTCAATTTCAAGTAGTAAAAATATTAAAATGCCCTTAAAATTTGAGATTTTTGGGATGCCTGGGCTCGCCCTGATTTTGCCCCCTTCCCCTTTGATATCACTTGTTCTCCGGTCAGAACCCCTTGGGTAACTGATCCGTTATTAGTAAATTTTTTGTAACATTAATTGAGAACAAGCGTTGTATGGTATTGTGTCTACGATCATCATGGCGAGACTTACCATACTATTCCATGCCTTTTTAATTAATCTTTGAGTGTCAATCATAATGAACACCAATCAAATAATAGTCAATGCGAATTTTGGCTCAGAGTTAAATTACATGAATGAGTAATTTGCAAAAAAATACATTTTCGTCCACAATGATGTGATAATTGCGGATTATTCACATAATCATCATCTTCTCACATGATTTTTTAAGTCCGGATCGACAAGCATCAATGTCACAGGTATTAACTTATATCTGTAATCTCTTTATGAAAATAAATTATCCGTTCTGCTAACAAGTGCCATCGGAGCAAAAGTTAAGGTGTTATAAATATAGAATAGTTTTTAACATTTAATGCTATTTTCTAAAAAGAAGCCAACAACAATGTAAAATGACCAAATTAGCAAATGACATTTCATCTACTTAAATTAATTTTCCTTTTCAAGTGGAGTACTGGAGTGCATTTGGTGCCTCCCTTATACTTTCATGCACATGAGCAGGGTTTGATTCCCGTAAGCACCCATCCCTCTCCCTAAGTCCTCTAGGATAGAGTAGATTAGGTTTAACTAATGACATAATAATAATTAATAAATAATAATTTTCCTAGCTTTTCCCTCCGCTCCATGCCATCTTCTACTTTCCAACCTCGTGCCATTTCCATCCCTGCAATATTTTCCTATTCACTCCACTTCGTCTTCTAGTTTTGTCGTGGACCATTTTCTCCACTTTATTGTGCTTTAAGATTTATCAAGTATAGCATTAGTAGCTGGCTAGAACCCAATTCAAGAATCTAATATAAGAATTAGTCAGATGACAAAAAAATGTACCATGGCAAGACATAAATTAAATGAGACGTTCAGAATCTAAATTTTTTAAAAATCCTACAAGAGAAAAAATTCCTCTTATAGATTCAAAACAAGGTGATCACATGAGTAAGAAAAAAAAACCCAAAAAAAAAGAAAAAAAAAAGGAAAGGATAGAAGTTGCGGCCCGCTCTTGATCTCTCCGGGCCACTAGGGCATTGGCATTGGAAATAACCAAATGAGCATAAAAGATAGAAAACAGTTATGACAAAATACTCATTGATCATTGTATCCGTGTGACATTTGTGCATATCCCATATTAATTAATTCACCTTATATATTTATTGCACCTTAATTTGTGGATATTCTGTATTTATTGCATTGGTTAGCATTTGCCATAAACTATATACACCATCAGTGTAAATATTTATTTTCTCCAAATCAATTACATTGCGTCCCACGTTGTCAAAACAGTGGTCACAATTAATAAAATATGGCAATGTGACGCAATGTAATTGACTTGGAGAAAACAAATGTTTACACTGGTGGTGTAAATAATTTAATCTCCTTACTCAATGATACTTGTGACAATCAAATACTATGTCACTACGTCTCTTTCCTTCTCATTCTTGTATTTTACTCAAATTGAATTTTTTTTTTCACGGAAAAAGCACACCCATTCAATTCATTAAAACAAGCCATACGACATCTACAAATAATCACGCAAACAAAGTAGCTACTAATAACCACCTGTAAACATAGATATAGAAAAACAACCAAACCCTAAAAGAGACGAAACTAATGTTGAACTCCTAAGCAGGCACCATTACCCATCCACATCGTAATCTTGAATGGCAAACGTGGTGCTAGTATCCAGACGCCTAGTGCCTCGGGATGGCGGTGCTCCATATTATAGACATCATCAAACCTATGGAAATCAGTCAAAGACCCACTAAACTAAATCCGAACAACAAATGAAATAAAGCAACCCTAATTCTAACCATATGCCTTTTCGATCCAGCTTACACTGCCACCACCATGACTGGTGAAGCATCGACCCACAGATCCAGCCACCATCAGAGCACCGCCACCCAAAACCCCACCAACCACATCCCACCACCATCAGCCACCACCGTCACCGAAAGGTAGCACACAAACCCACCATCCACCCGAACAAACCAGAGCAAAATGGACAACAACAGATTTGACCGGAGAATTGGATCATGCCATCAAATTGCACACGACGATGAAGAAATGGAAAGGAAAAATCAGACGCCTAGCTATAGAGAGAGGGAGAGAGATAGAGAGGGTAGAGAAAGAGAAGAGGGATAGAGAAAAAGAGTGACAATGGAAAGAGCATCCCCCCTTCCGCCGCCCGAGAGGGAGGGGGAGGGGGAGGGGGGAGAAAAAGATGTACGATGGCTAGGGTTAGGTCCTAGAGAGAGGGGGGGTTACTATTTCCTTTTCCTCCTCGTTCAATCTCTCAAATTGAATATGTAACAATCCTAAATGTTACTCTACCTCTTTTATTGTAAGAGGGTAACAAATTATTTCTTGAAGATATTCACCCCCACTTAGAATAACTATTACTCCTTCGATAGTTACATGCTTAGTGCTCAATTGGCACCTAAGTATTCCTTCAAAATTCACCTCCACATAGAGTAACTATAAAGGTTTTAGAAAAATAACTTCTGTACAATTTGAAAACGTCCTATCCTCTTCTCTCTAAAAACCCTTCTCCTCTTTCTCTCTTTAACATCTAGAATTTTTTCTTTTGGGTGGGGGGGGGGGGGGGGGGGGGCTACTCCCCCTTCTCCTTTTCCCCTTTCTCTTCTTTCTCCTCCTGATCTCCCTCTTTTTTTCTTCTTCTTTCTTTTTGTTCTCCTTTGTTGCTCTCCCTCCCCTTTTGATCCCCTCCATCACCGTTGTTTGCTTCGATTCTCTCAAATCTGCTGCAGGCATTACTGATGGGTATGCCAGGTCGCTGGGCCAAATGACATTTGCCGATTCTAATGGCTGGTGTGGATCCGAGTTCTGGAGGGGGCAGCAGTTTGGTTTGGCTCTTGTTCTCCTCATATAACCGCTGGCGTCACTGTTGGGTACCCTCGAGTCTAGGCCTAACAACAAATGTCTGTCTTAGAGTCTGGAGTTGTGTTCCGATAGTGGTCGGGCTGCGGTGTTGGTCGTTGCTGCTGCTTTGGTGGGTGCTTGGTGGCTTCGTTGGTAGCGGTTAGTGGGTTTGCGGTAGTGGTGGCAATCTATGGGCTAAAATGGTGGCTAGGGACTTTTTTGAGCTATGGTTAGGGTCTTGGTGTCGTCAGACTGTCCCTCGTTGGGTTGCTTTTAATTGGCGGGCAATCTCCTTGCTGTTGTTGTTTGGGCTCGGGCTAATTAGGGTTATGGTGGTGGGGGTTGGGGTTCTGCGGGAATTGTCCTCCGGTGGTGGTGGTTGCTATTGGTCAGGCTTTTTTCTTTTGGTTTCTTTGTTTTCTTTTGGGCTTCGCCTATTAGATGCGCGGGTTTATCCCAATTGGTGTGAGCTTTGTCCCAATGGATGTTCCCGTGTTTGAGTTCTTGCTGAACTTGGGTTTGGATCTTGGATGAGCATAGAATTATTCTTAGCATTGTAACTCGGAGATATGATGCAATCACACCTTGTTCCTATTAATCTTTGTATCAATTTCAGAGATTATTGAAATTTTTTCTGCCTTAAAATATAAACTATTATGGTTTTAGTGGTAGTTAATTTCAAGAAACACTTCACTTAGCTACTATTTCCATAAGTTATAGTTTAAGCTTTCATGATGGAGGAAAACTATTATAAGATTCTAAAGACGATTGAGAGTCCCTGCCCTAGCATCGATATAAGTCTTATGACCATTGAATCATGACACTCAAGTCGATCATGCATAGATTAGAAGACTCATAAATCTAGAAAGAGTGAGTTTGGTGTTCAATTTAGTACGATCATAAATTCTATTGCGTATGCTTGTATGTGTTTAATTAATTTATCCTACAACTAACACTTAAACTACCAATTGCATAAACTCTCTGATATGGGGTATGTGGAACTCATATATGGGTCGTAGGATCCACAAACTATAAAGTGTTTGCGGTTGTAGCGAACTTGAATTTTGAAGAAATGTTTGCTTGCATATATAGGACTTCAAAGCAATGTTGTAAATTCTGTTCCGTACCGGTTTGTACTAGACATAAACTGGTACATATAAGTAGGTGTTTCGTACCCTCCAAATATCGACCTGTACCGGTCGATACCAGGCACACATGCACACCGGATAATATTAGTAGGCCTTGTACCGCGCGTACCAGCCAGAACAAAAAAAAAAATTGTGTATTTTTTTCTTTTGCTTAAAAAATGCTTTAATTTTAAGATAATTGAACAAAACCTGGAGTCTATAATATGTTAATCGTCTTAATTTATTATTAGAACTAATTTTAAGGTATATCAAAGTGTTAGAATTTATTTTATACCTCTACTTTAAGTTATTTTGATTTTTTGTACATATATTAAAATATATAAAATATATGTTACGGTCAATCCGGAACGGTACCGAGATATACACCGGTACCAGTACGTACCGTTCCCGTAGAGAAAACGGTATGCTTACTGATACGGGATTGATAACTTTGCTTCAAAGTAAAGTTTGAAATTAGGATGAAGTTCGTGAAGATATTGTTACTTCCCTTGATCGTCCTGATTAACCCTTCTATTCAAACTCGAATTAGAGGGAAGACACAGCAATAGGCAATAGGTTTTTTTGATATAAAAATAAAGAGGTCTAGGAACACAACTAACATGCAACACATTTCGCACAATGTGCCTATGTGGCAATGTTGTGGAGATTGTTGTGTTCATAGACGGACTTTATCTCATAAATTAAAGGACACAAACACGCACCAATAAAATAATTATTTTATCAATAGTCGATCAGCATGGTCAAGTTAAATGACCACTACAATTTAATCATTATAAACCATCGTTATCTAACTAATAATTTACTGAAGCTAATCAAAACAAAAGTGGAACCTAATTGAATTGACGACCTCAGTTCTCGTTAAAAATGATACTCCATCTTTGAACGAACTCTTGCTGTTTGAAAACAAGGGATCAATTGTTCATTAAATATGCGTAAACTCTTGCTGCACGCGTGTTGAAAGTAATGGATCTCACAATTATTATAGTTCTTTTTGTTTAGTTAGCACATTGGAAAGAAGTTGGGGAAGCTAAACCTCAAGCATCAATAGTAGTAAGAGGATGCCCCATGCATGCATCCACCATCTATATATCCCTGTCGCTCTCAGCTATTATATATATGGTTGCGATTCTTTTCTTTCTTTTCTTCTTCTTTACGGTTTTGACACACAATCGAAAACATGACGCCGTCATCAATCATCAAGGGGTAAAAATTGGTGGTGGGAAAATCAAGATTAAATCTCCAACAAAAATTGCATAAGGTTTTGTTTCTCCACAAAAAAGTGCAAAAACCAAATGGCTTGGAATCGCAGGCGTGCCAGGACTGGATTGCAGTCCAAACTGTATTTCAAGGCCTTCGTGCCTCAAAAATCTGACTTCTTTCAAACGATGGTGCTAGGCCCAAAGGATAAGGCCTCGTGATGGTTCGTTGTTCGCCTTTGCTGGATAAGGACTTAAATATTTCCTAACCGTTGTTAGAAAATGGTTAAAAGAAAAGGAAAGGACTGAAAGGTAATGAAGGAACGAAAACAAACTTTATTAATCGGTTAACAAAGTTTGGGTACAAGGAAATAAAATGACATAAAATCTAGTCCGTGCTAGATTGAACGACAAAATAAAGACAATTGAAAGATAAATTAGGTAAGCCGTGGGCTTGATTGGTCGTGGACCTTGGCCAAGGCCTTCAGAACTATGATTTATAGGAGCTACAGGCCTTGAACTGCTTCAAAATGCTCCAATGCATGGCTGCCACATGGCCTTCTATCAGAGGCTTAAGCTTGAGCAGCTTCGAAATGCTCTAATGAGGGGCTGCTCTCTTAACAAAACATGCCTTTTACTCCAAGAAAAGGGCAAAGGCCTAAAAAATCCTTCTTTTCTGCATAAAACTTTGAAAAAGGGCAAAGAAAATTTCAGTTTCTGCAGTATCTAGGCCATTCCGGGCCCACCATAGCTGCAGACCAATACTTCACCAGGCCTTTCTTATCATTTTATTGGACCTTGCATACTTGTGGCCCCTCTAAATCCTCTGAGGTTCATCTTTCACGGATGAAGGATCCAGAAACAAAGGATTAACCAGACCTGGATGAGCTGCTTGTGAGCAGCTTGCTTAGGTCTGCATGAATCATTCACCAACAACTCCAAAGGCTGCATGTGCGCCACCTGTCTCTGGCCTTGCTTCATGTTGAAGAATGGGGTCCCACCAGTTCAGATCTTGAGCTGCTTGTGAGCAGCTTACCCAAACATGCCTATCAGGAATATTCTAGGCCTTTGAGCTGCTTGTGAGCAACTTAAGGCCTTTGAGCTACTTGTGAGCAGCTTATGTGATGTTAGATAAAGGCCTTTGAGCTGCTTGTCCAGGCCTAAGCTGCTTGTGAGCTACTTGGGATGTCTCCATGCATGGTTGCCACGTGTTCTAAGCCTTGCTTAATGCTAAAGGATAGTAAAGACTCAGACCTTGAGCTGCTTGTAAGCAGCTTACCTAGATCTACCCAACAGGAACATTCTAGGCCTTTGAGCTGCTTGTGAGCAGCTTGAGACCTTTTCCCTGCCAACTGAAGGCCATAGGTGACGTTTTCTTTAAGAAGTAGGCCCATCTATTACTTGGGCCTGAACTTGAGGAGCATCATAGGCCTCTTCTCTTTGTAAGCCATGCGAGCCCAAGTTTGAAAAGAAAACTTGGGCTTTAACTGATTTAGGCCCACTTAGACGGCCTTATTATTTCTAAGAACTAGCCTAGGCCTGGATAAAACACTCAGATCTAGTGGATCAACCCAAGTCTTCGGCCAATCTTGGGCTTGGGCTTGTGATAACGAAATCTTAGGCATAATTTGGCCCAGGCCTTTGAAAGCTCAACTCGATCAGTGGCGTTCAAATCGGCCCGATTTCGTGGATGACCGATCATGAGGCTTTTTAGCGCCTGAGCCCTTCATTCAAGGCCTTCTTCTAACCACAAATTGATTTTCTGAATTTTGGTCAAAAATGGGTGTAAACATTGCCCCCCCATGCCTTGATTCTTTACATTTAGGATCAAGGCATGTATAAAAAGTAAAACCATTTTTGGCATCCAAACAGGTCTCGATTCCTATTTTTGCATGTATTCTTTTGATTGCCTTTCCTATGGACTTAGTAGGCATTAGAAATTTTTCAAACATGCTTTCAGGCCTCTCTGACAATATTCTCTAAATTCTGCCCTTGGAATGAGTCTGCCAACCATATTTTTGTTGGACAGGCCTGTGAAAGGCCTCTCTTAAAGATAAAAGGCCTCAATCTGCATCCTTTAGGGCTGTTTAGAGCAATTGGATGATGATCATGCCTATACTAGAGTTGAATCTCAAGGCTCATTGCCTCTTATTAGCCATGTTTACGCCAATAGAGGCTATGTGTTCAGGCCTGAAACCATGTTTGGAAGGCCTAAACTTCCACTTAGAGTGTTTATAATGAAGATTCAGGCCTCCTTAAAGAGCTCAAAGGGCCTTCATCTTTGTGGAAAAGGCCTTCATACGCCGATACGAGGCCTCTCTTCAGTCCCGATTGTAGAGAAGCTCCAAACCTTTGAATGGTTTGACAACAAGGCCTGAAAATACGTTGAAAGGCCTAAAAAAGTGGCTCAGGCCTAAAGAAAGAGCTTAAAAGGCCTCATCTCCTGCAAAAAAGGCCTGTTTAAATGAAATAAAAGGCCTCCACCTCTGCAGAAAAGGCCTGGTATGAACTTAAAAATAAGGCCTACTCAATGACTGGTAGGCCTTGGCCGAACATCTTAAAGATGCATGTTCGGCCCTTGAAGGACTTTCTCCACTTAGCCCTTCCCACAACCATGACGTTTTCATGTAAGCCAAGTGAATAACACTCGCTTTTGATGTGCCCCACAAATCCAATGTGGGCGTGATTCCAGAACTTTAAGGCCTATAGTTGGCCTACGATTGTAATGCCTTTTGGCAGGTCGGACAATGCCAAAAAGGCCTTCATTAACCGGGAGAGGAGGGGGATCTCCAATCACAAATGAATCGTGATCAAACCCTGGAGTGTCATCGGTTTCCTCCTCTTCACGTCGTTCCTCCTCTTCTAGAACAGCTGCAACATGCAATTCTGACCTACTTATAGGCCTGATGGCAAGCCTGGATCGTTCTAGGCCTACATCAATGATCTGCTCATCACCTAGGACTGAATCTGGATGTGGTAGCCCTTCAAAGACTTCAGAAAGCTCTTGAGAGGAGAAAATGGGCTGATCTTGCCTCATAATTAGAGTTCCCATGTTCTGGCTTATTCCAGGCCTGAGATCTTGCTCCCCTTGCATCGAAACAGGCCTGTCGTTTGGCTCCTCTAGGCCTGGAACTAGCTTTTCATCTAGAAGTTTTTGAGAAACTCCTGAATGTTCGCTGCTGTGTTCAGGCATGAAGCTGTTGTAACCCAGGCCTTGCCGCTGGTTGGGAATCCTCAAAGGCTTAAACTGAGAATCTTGCCCCCCGAGTGCAATTTCTTGGCCTCCTTGCCCCCCGAGTGCAGGGCTTTCGGAAGCTAAGGCCTGAGAGAAGCCTGGAGGCCTGGTGTACTTGTTAGAGGCTTGTTTAGACACATTTAGGCCTGAAGTCAAGCCTAAAGTGTCAAACCGTGATACCTGTGGTAAAGGAGTTGACAACTTATCCCTGAGTTTAGCCATCGCTTTATCAATGGCCTTGTCGAAGTTGTCAATGGCCTTATTGCAGTTGATGGTGGCCTTGTTGCAGTTGATAGTGGCCTTGTTGCAGTTGATTAGACATTCCTCAATCTTAAGCAAAGATGCATCCAAAGGATGAGAAATCTCCCACGAGAATTCTTCGTTGGATGCAACGGTATAGGTCTGAATGCCCATATTTTCCTCAACTTGGCCTCCAAAAGTTTGAGTATAAGGATCACCAAAGCCACCATTTTGGAATTCAGGCTGTTCGGGCAGGCCTGAATGCATGATACTTGAATAGCCACGTGACTTAGCATTAAGGAGATAGGCTACCTCATTGCGTAATTGGCATTCCTCATCTTCAAGTCTGCCAATTTCGTCTTCAAGCCTTCTAACTGCATCGTTGTAGTAGTGTTGTGCGTCGAGAAACCAACCCTTCGTAGGATTGAGTCGATACTTCTCCATGTTGAGACGGTTGATCTCATCTTCAAGTTCATCAACCTTATCATAGCGCCAACTAATTTCTTCTTCACAACGCCGAATCTCAATATCCAATTCAATGTATTAAATCGACATGAATCGGCGTGATCATACCCCTTGAAACGATTAGGGTCCCACCAGGCGTGCCAAATGTTTCCCCACAAAAAGTGCAAAAACCAAATGGCTTGGAGTCGCAGGCGTGCCAGGACTGGATTGCAGTCCAAACTGTATTTCAAGGCCTTCGTGCCTCAAAAATCTGACTTCTTTCAAACGATGGTGCTAGGCCCAAAGGGTAAGGCCTCGTGATGGTTCGTTGTTCGCCTTTGCTGGATAAGGACTTAAATATTTCCTAACCGTTGTTAGAAAATGGTTAAAAGAAAAGGAAAGGACTGAAAGGTAATGAAGGAACAAAAACAAACTTTATTAATCGGTTAACAAAGTTTGGGTACAAGGAAATAAAATGACATAAAATCTAGTCCGTGCTAGATTGAACGGCAAAATAAAGACAATTGAAAGATAAATTGGGTAAGTCGTGGGCTTGATTGGTCGTGGACCTTGGCCAAGGCCTTCAGAACTGTGATTTATAGGAGCTACAGGCCTTGAGCTGCTACAAAATGCTCCAATGCATGGCTGCCACATGGCCTTCTATCAGAGGCTTGAGCTTGAGCAACTTCGAAATGCTCCAATGAGGGGCTGTTCTCTAAACAAAACGTGCCTTTTACTCCAAGAAAAGGGCAAAGGCCTAAAAAATCCTTCTTTTCTGCATAAAACTTTGAAAAATGGCAAAGAAAATTTCAGTTTCTGCAGTATCTAGGCCATTCCGGGCCCACCACAGCTGCAGACCAATATTTCACCAGGCCTTTCTTATCATTTTATTGGACCTTGCATACTTGTGGGCCCTCTAAATCCTCTGAGGTTCATCTTTCACGGATGAAGGATCCATAAACAAAGGATTAACCAGACCTGGATGAGCTGCTTGTGAGCAGCTTGCTTAGGTCTGCATGAATCATTCACCAACAGCTCCAAAGGCTGCATGTGCGCCACCTGTCTCTGGCCTTGCTTCATGCTGAAGAATGGGGTCCCACCAATTCAGACCTTGAGCTGCTTGTGAGCAGATTACCCAGACCTGCCTATCAGGAATATTCTAGGCCTTTGAACTGCTTGTGAGCAGCTTAAGGCCTTTGAGCTGCTTGTGAGCAGCTTAAGGCCTTTGAGCTACTTGTGAGCAGCTTATGTGATGTTAGATAAAGGCCTTTGAGCTGCTTGTCCTGGCCTAAGCTGCTTGTGAGCTACTTGGGATGTCTCCATGCATGGTTGCCACGTGTTCCAAGCCTTGCTTAATGCTAAAGGATAGTAAAGACTCAGACCTTGAGCTGCTTATAAGCAGCTTACCTAGATCTGCCCAACAAGAACATTCTAGGCGTTTGAGCTGCTTGTGAGCAGCTTGAGACCTTTTCCCTGCCAATTGAAGGCCATAGGTGACGTTTTCTTTAAGAAGTAAGCCCATCTATTACTTGGGCCTGAACTTGAGGAGCATCATAGGCCTCTTCTCTTTGTAAGCCATGCGAGCCCAAGTTTGAAAAGAAAACGTGGGCTTTAACTGATTTAGGCCCACTTAGACGGCCTTATTATTTCTAAGAACTGGCCTAGGCCTGGATAAAACACTCAGATCTAGTGGATCAACCCAAGTCTTCGGCCAATCTTGGGCTTGGGCTTGTGATAACGAAATCTTAGGCATAATTTGGCCCAGGCCTTTGAAAACTCAACTCGATCAGTGGCGTTCAAATCGGCCCGATTTCGTGGATGACCGATCATGAGGCTTTTTAGCACCTGAGCCCTTCATTCAAGGCCTTCTTCTAACCACAAATTGATTTTTTGAATTTTGGCCAAAAATGGGTGTAAACAGGTTTGTGCCATTCCTACATGTGATTCTGTGAGAGCTCGTGCGTGAAGCTACTTTTTCTTCTTAAATCATGGAATTTGTTCATATTTGTATCTTGTTGCAGAAGTACTTTGTTGATGAGAAGTCAAAGAAGAACTGCTTCATGCTATTTGCAAGAGAACTCGCTATCATCCATGGAAATGAAGCTTATTGGGAATGGGAACAACTAAGGTAAGAAAATAAGCATAATTTTTTGGCCTTCGCTTGTCGTCGGCGCTCTCAATCTTTGGCAATAGCACAGTTGTGTTTTGTTTTATTATTGTTAAACCCTTGTAATCTTTCTTCTCATTTATATATATGATAATGATATTCTTCTTGATGCCAAAAAAAAGAAAATAAGCATAACAAAAATGAAACGTAAGAAACTAAAAACTATGGCAAACTGGTAATAGCTTCAAACTGGTCGCCAAAACATTTTGCGACCAGATATCATAGTCACAATATGCCAGTCGTAGTAGGGATTGGGCGATCAGTAAATTGTGGTCACCAAAAGTCAAATCATTTCTTGACCTACAAGATTTCGGTCGCAGTAGAATGATGAATAACGACCAAGCTTTGGTTGCCTGATCAAAACATTTTGGTCACCATACAACATATAACTGTTCCGCAAAGCTATTATTTTCTTAATCAAATATGCAAGATTTTTTTTATTTTTTTATTTTGGAAAATATAAAAAATGCATTGATAAAGATAAGAAAATAGTACAACTGTGTTGTCGCTGTTACAATAATTAAGAATGCCACTGACTAGTAAAGGCCAACTAAGGCCTAAAGAACAGAACACAGAATACGGAACCACAAAATACAAAATACAAAACAAACTATGTTATTACCAGAAGATAACGGCCAACAAAAGGCCGAGGAACGCCGACGATAAGTAAAGGCCAACTTAAGGCCTAAAGAACAGAGCACAGTGTGATCATGTTTGTGCGGCAACAAAAATACAACAAACTAAAATTGACTACAACTAATTAAACTTCTATCTAAGAAGAAACAAAAAGAAACCGCATCCGCGAGACCGCCACCATTATTAGTGAAACGAGAAGTAACTACTTGCATGTACGAGAAGACCCGCAACCGGAAGTATTCCCACCGGCAACCTGAACATCATGATTAGAGCCGCCACAACGATCTGCATAATAAAACTGTCCCCATAAACCTGCAACAAAATCACAAACCCATTGAAAACAAAACTAGGTAATCGGGCACAAACCGGACCAATAAAAACGATCGGACCGGACGGGGAAAGGGAGAAACAAATAGGGGAGCCGGAACCGATCGGACAGGGAAGTTAGAAAAGGGAAGAACAGAGAAAGACCCGATCGGCCGGGGGAGGGGAAACTGAAAAAAGGGGGGGCCGATCGATTCAAGAGGGACAACCGAACTGGGGAAAGGGAAATTGGAAGCAGGGAGCTGATCGGCAGCCGGGACCAGTAGAAAAGGGGAAACCCCTTTTGCTCGAGGGGAAGGGGTGATTGGAGATGGGGAGTCGAGCAATCGGGGGAGAAAGGGGCCGGTCGGAGGACACTTATCCGGTAACTGGGGCTGTGGCTGATCTGTTGAGGTTGGGCAGTTAATCTGTGGAGGAGAGAAGCGGCGTACAACAGACGCCGGAGATACACCATGCACCAGAGCCGATTTGAGGTGGAAGAGGGCTAAGGAGATGCTTATTCATAGGGAATGGGGTGGGCAGCGGCGGCGGAGTGTGGGAGGGAAGAGGCGGCAGCCCATCCCCAAAGCAGAGCTGCGTTCGTTGTACGCTAGAGAGAGTAGAGTGAAGGGAGATTTTTTTTTTTTTTAGAGAGAGAAAGAAATAGATCGGTTGGGGGTTAATGAGTTTAATATGCAAGATTTAAGTGGCTGGATTTGTGGTTGCAAAAGATAAGGCATTTGTGACAAGTACCATGGCCACGTAACAAGTTCCATAGAAACCACCGGCCGTTTTCTAACCATGATCAGGATGGTTGGAAGACTAATAATAAAATGCTGCTGCAAATGTACCATCTAAAATTTGTAAAACCATTAAAACTAAAAGTTCAATGTCCAAAACTAAAAAGTTACTGTATAATGCATAGCTAGCTCCAAAACTAAAAATACAATGGTAGTGTTTGGTTGAGAGTTTAGTTTAGTTTAGTTTTGGTAGTGGGTAGAGAGAGAAATAGAATAATGATTGAAAATAGGGTAATGATTTGAGAGAGATAGAGAGAGATGAGAAAGTAATAATTGAAGAAATAGGATAATGATTGGAGAAAGAAGTAGGGTAATGATTGGAAACAAAACTAAAACTAAAACTAAATTAGAAGCCGAACAAAGCCAAAATATCCTTAGTTATTTTTTCCGACCAACAAAATCATCCCAATATATTAAACAAGAAAGTACAACCATACTTGTCCATACAAACAAGACCATATACAGAAAGCACTAGCCAAAAACAACCCGACAATCAAACAAAGACCCAACAAACTAAACAATCAAACAAGGCCAAACAACACCCTCACCAAAGCCAACACAAACACAAACATCCCCTCAACGCCGAAGATACAACCAACTAAACCTGCAAAACAAAGATTAGGAACACGAGGCAAAGATAAATCAATATAAAGCACAACGTTCAGGGATTCGGAAAGTATGCGGGTCACCACAGCTGTCTTCAATAACCCTCTCTCGTTTACGCTTCCTCTGAGTGGGGTTTTGTGCAGCCTTGTCGCTATGACCACCAGCTTGAACATTGTTAATCTTTTTTTGTTTGTGTTTTCCGAGCTGCTTAACAGGTGAAGGGCCACATACATCTAGTCGATATCGCCACAAAGCCATAACCCTCTTAGCCCGCAAATTTTGAGGTCCATCAACAGTGTCCTAAAGAACTTCCCCAACCCGAATAGACGAGAAATTCTCAAAGCTAATTTGAGGAGATTCAGGCATTGGGAAAGCAGAACGCAACTAGACAGGGAAGTTGATCATCCTGCATTTGGGAAGACATAGAAGGGTCTGACACATCAACCATCGGAAGTTGACATGCCTTCTGGTCAGCCAACACATTTTAGTCCACCTAGCATAGGCTACTCTTTTTCTAGAGTGGCGGGGTGGTGAAGTGGTAGTGGTGGAGTGGTTTTTGGTGGGGTGATTAGGGGTGTTATCAGTTCAGGGTTGGTCGGTTTGGTCCAACAATATTGAAGACTAATTCGGTTCGGGGATAAAAATGCCAGGACCGATCCCGACCGGAATTAAGGTCGGTCCAATTGGGCCTAGTTGGGCCAAACATAAAAATTTAAAAGTGGGCCAATTAAAAACTTGATATATAGTGGGACAAAAATAAAGCTGGTTATTTTTTGATAGTAGGCCAATTTCACCATCTTCTTCTTCTTCTTTTTTTTATCAAACACCAATTAAAAAAAAAACCATATGTACAGAGAACCAAATTCAATTTTTCACTACCTTTGCTCTATTATACCATTTCAGTCAGATACAGAGAACCAAAGCATATTTCCTGATTAGGGTTTCAGGCAAGTGCTTCTGATGTGAAGGGTGGTGACCGTGGTGTTAACGTAAAGAGAGAACTAATTATCTTCTCTTAGATAGTGGTCAATCGGTTCGCATCTATGGTCAATCAATAGGCCCGCGGATCTATTCTTCTATACGATAAATCACCATCTCGTAGCACCATCGCAACACTGATTCTCCGAAAAACCCCTTATTTCCCGACAGTTAGGTAGCCGATAGTAGTAGAAGCTCTGAGGCTGCTATTCCTTACAAGAAATAGAGTAAGGCCTTTACCGATCTAATCTAGTCATCCGTTCTCCAAACATCGTCTATATCAGAATAACCTAGCTCCAAGGATGCCTCTTAAAAGAATTTCTTTTGTTTTTGTATTTTTTATTAGAATTTGGACTTCCGTTTTACTCCGGTATGCTGCTCCATTAGAGAGAGAGAGAGAGAGAGAGATCTATCTGGAAACCTGAAACGAGTGCATATCTCGCCGACTACGAATCCATGATCTCCTGATGAAAACTGTAGTGAGGCGGAGAGAGGAGCTGAGGCACAATCTGTGACAGAGAAGGCTTTCAAAGAAGGGGAGAGAAATGGCGTGGTGAGGGCCCTGCGGCAATGGAATTTTAACGTCGCGTGGCCCCAGTGATATGCAGCTTCAGTGATATGCTCGTAGGATGAGACTTCCAATTACCCGCCCGGTAGACTTCGCCAATATTGTTGGAGAGGACGCCAATGGCCATTATGGCTACAGAGTCTGCAAGCAAGTAGAAAAACCAAACAATGGCTCGGACCCAAGTTTTGGCGATGTACTTCCGGCAGTTTCCGAGAATGACAAGGATTATTTGGGAAGTGAGGCTAAGCAAAATCAGTGTTCGTAGCTGCCATTCGTTCCATAAGTTCCTCAACTGTCGTGGAGAAAGCTCGGTGCTCTGCCTTCTGTTCATCAAAATCACACTGCCAACAACTAATAGAACTATTTTAATATGTGTGTGAAATGTTTAATGCTAGTAGTATGACACTAGGAAAGAAAATTTACACATTGAACTTTCTAATTCTACGCTCCATATTAATGTTCCCATCCCATGGTAAACTTTTTGACGGAAAACATGCAAGTGATTGGGTTTCATTGCGGTACTGCAAAGGATGGTGCTAGTGATTATGGTCAAGGACGGACACGACATTTATTATATCGGAGTGAACATGTACGGCGTAACAGAAAATATAGTAAAAGTAGAAGAAACTTTTATAAAGGGGTATGTTGTATATAGTTATAGGGCTTCTAAATGAATCAAACAACTCGAGCTCAACTTTTGGCTTGTGTTGGTGCAAAAATTGGAACCTTCAAAATCTGGAGCCTTCTGAAACTTGAACAAACTGATGGAAACCGCTTCGAGTCACGTTACGTCGTCGCTTTCCGAAAACAGTATTCGCCCCCACCAATTGGTGTGCACCGGGTTACAACGAATCTGTTCTGAGGATAAAACGAAGCCCGATCAATGATCTTCTGCCTGCGTCCGCACAAACGAAGGACAGACAGAATACCGAGCCTAAGAGAATCAATTGAACCAAGGACTGTTAATTCTGTTTCTGCAGAATAACGGAATAACAGTATAGAAAACAACGAGACAGAGAAGCAGGAGAGTTTCTGGATATTTTTTGGTGTATCGAATGACTTAACCATTGGCCTATTTATAGACTTATAGGCACCCTCACGTGAAAGGTTGTGTCTTTTGTAAACACACATTAGAAAGGGTATGTCTTTTGAAGACAATTAATTATAAGAAAGGATCATGCCTTTTAGTAGGCACCCTTTCATGCCAATAATTAATTAGGAAGAGTCATGCCTCTTGAAGGCACCCCCATGTATCACACCTCTTCCTAACAATCACACCCCATTCTAATAGTCATTCCCTAAGTTAATAGGTGTTATACCTATTCATATAAAGTCATACCCCATGTGAAAATGTGTCGCACCTTTTCACAAATAACCTCCCGCAACCTTTTATTTTGAAAACCTCCAACAGCTTGTTCAAGCTCGAGGTCAATCACTTTTTTGGTTTGTCTATGAATATAAGTCAAATTTGAGCATATGTGTGTTTGGCTCGACAACCTTGTGAACAAAGGAGTTATTCTGTTGATACTAAAAAAATAGGGGTAGATTAATATAATATCCTTATTTGAGGCATTAGTCGGCACCAGTTTTACTTTACTATTGCATCCAAATCGAAAACCTCCTATGTGAGATGTGGAAATTTAGGGCTAAATTAAATCCTATATAAATCGTCCATGGAGCAATTTAAAGGGTTTATTAAGAAAATTTGGAGATGCTATCACATTCTTCTAGCAGGGTTTTATGATTTTGAATTAGCCCATTTTATCTTTAATCTTAATAAGTATAAGCTCAAGCTTGAAAGTTTAAAATTCAAGAGATTAAGATCATGCTTGAAAGCTTGAGATTGATTTGCATATTTCACGAGTCAAATCCAGCTTATCACAAACACAAAACTTCAAGCTCAAGCCAAATTTGAACTAGTCTTAAAATGTTCTAAACCTCTAGCCAAATTAGAACACAAGTAACAAGGAGTCGAGCCAAGCCTGAATGATATTGTGGTGCTTGGCTTGTTTGGCTCGGTTATCACCCCTATATAGTTAAGGGTCACGTCATGGGGCTCGTGCCTAACAAACTTGGGGAGCAATTAAGTGAACCCATTCTATAAGGCCTAAGCTATGAATCCTAAAGAGGGAAGCCATTTCTAGATTTGAGATCTTTACTCTTCCTAAATTTCTCCCCGAGTGTCGAACTTAGGCATCGGAGCGTCTTCCAGCTAGATGTAGTCGGAAGGCGCTAACCGGTTTCTTGTTTGGTGGACTAGCTAGAGGAAGACAAAAGCTCAACAGAGATCTGACCTGCAAAGTACCGAGAAAATCACCACCCAATGTGGAGTGGTGATTCTGCTGGACCTCCTCGGATCCTCCTTCCGTCACAGCCGAGAGACTTGCACAAAGACGTAGGGCGATCGATCGTCGTGTGTCCCCCCACGAGCAAGGCAATATAGAGGAGAGGAAGGGACTGCACTTTAGTGGATATGAGAACATACCTTTCCTAGGGTCTCTTGCTTCGCCACAACCTAACCGTTGAAAAAGGTTGAATACCCCAAGCGTAGGGCTAGGTCATTGTCAACATAATAACCGAAAAGTCCGGGATCGTATCCACACAGAGAAATTCGAAAGCTAGTTTGGATTGTAGAAGTAAGGGTTTGCGGCGTTTAAACAGCCAATTTTTGATTTTGCTTTGTAAAGTGGAGATTACTCTCACAGAAGACTAGTAATGAGTTTGAACTAAGATTAAAAAGCGGCAAGGTATAGGAGTTACTAACACCCGTAACTTAAGTCATCCAACTCTTCTCAACGAAAATACGATTGAATCGCACAGCATAGGCTATCAACCGGAAGATTTAGCTATGAAACCAATAAAACACTAGAAGGGTAGTTTGGAAAGCGAGCAAGTTCTATAGTACTTTTGGCAAACACGAGCCGAGACATCGCTCCAATCATTATGTGTGGCAAGTAGCAAGCTCTTGCCTACACATGATCAAAAAGATTAATATCGGCAAGTTTTGTTACATAAAAGTCGAACCCTACTCAATTTACAAACCAAACTTCAAGTTCCGAGTTGAGAAACTCAAGATTAACCTAACTCATGAGGCATTATTCACCTCATGGCCAAGCCTAATCGACTACTCACACATACTCAAAGAACTAAGCATGGTAAGAATCGAAGGCATAAGATTTAACTGATACAAACAAAAATAAACTTAATTTTATAGAAGATCCAACAAGTAGCAACAACATTAATACATGAGAAAACATTGTGGGCTCCCCGACCGACGCACCCGAGAGTCACCACCCGAATTTTTGAGATGGATGATCCGAGAAACCGATGGTTTGATTTGAAAAAGAAGACTTTTGGTCTAACGAAAATGTTGAGACTTTGGGTTCGAGAGCCACGTTACGAATGGGGAAGATTTTGTTGAAAAAGAACCCCATTCGCCCGGTGAAAACCAGTCTTCACTTAACATTTTCAAAGGGGGAAACTTTAAATATCTTTTGAAAGATTAAACTCTTAAAAAGCAAATAAGGGAAAGGGACATGGGATTGAAGATATCACTTTGGCATTCCTGTGGTGCCTACTATACAGCGGATGGCAAATAAATGATGTGCAGAAATGAAATGACAGTATAACAACAACCTGCCTCAACCACAAACAACACCACGTGGTGTACCAAAATACCTCACACGGTTTTTTGGTACATCGAGCAATATACCTTCTCACTGACAGCCCACTATTATTACTCAGAACCTCGCACGATGTATTGTCTACATCATATGGTATTCCTCAAAGCATCGTATGGTGTAGCTTCAAGCACTTTCTAGAACAACTTTGTATTCTCAGGATAAAGCAAACCTCTTATCAAAACAGCTTATTTATCATTTTTAATGATTTTTCCATAAATCAGTTTGCAAAACCCCTTTTTGTTGCACTTGATCATCGAGAATGACCATAAAACTTCTTTTAGAAAATAAAAGAACATGGTTTTAGACAAAGCCCCATTCTGAAAAGCACCTGTACGATCTCTCAGCAACATTAGCTAGCAGAACTATTAGTGGATGAATATGATCAAAGCAAGTAAAACAAACGAATGATGAACAGAAATGACACTGTACGTTGGACCTCACTACATCGTGCCGTGTACCATAACACCGCACGGTGTAGTGTTTCCAGTACAATCACTGGTTTTTGTTTTGTTTCTGAAAATAGTTTTTAAATTGACACTTATCACAAACAAGTTAAGTGTGACTGCAAAAAGCTTTCCTCAGGGCTAAGACTAAGCTTAGCCCAAGAAAACTTGCTTTATACCTTCGGCTTTGAGCTTAGGTGAAGATGGATGAGTATGGGTTTAGAGCTTTAGAGTGGTGGGGTTCCAAAGCTAGTAATGTACTAATCTTTGAAATAGAAGAATAAAGAAATTTTTGTAGAAAGAGAAAGGATGTCAAGAGAATGTTGGAGTAACTTAATCAAGACTTGGAGGGGTATCTTTCATCTAAAATGAGGGGTGTATTTATAGACAAAGGCCAAGGAAAATCAATGCAAATGGGGGAGGTGGCTTCTAGGCCGGCTAGAAGTTATATTCCCTACCAAGTCGTTTTTCAGTTATGGCTCCAACAGACCTGGCGGACAACTTTCTGAGCTAGTTAGAACTTTTCCTAGAAACGTTGTGCGATATACCTAAAGACCCCGCACAATGTACGGTTTAATAAGTGCCCGTGCGGTGTTCTAGGTCCAACTTTGGGCTTTTTGGGCTTTTCTGGGCTTTTGGGTTTTTCTTGGCTTTTGGGTTGTGGAAGTCCACATTCAAGCTCTCGAAGGCATCATTTTCTTTATTTCATCATCGGGGAATTTAAAAAACACTCGAGGCCCAGATTGGAATTTCTACAAATATCAAAACACTTAAACTTACTTGATTTCTAGAAGAATAAAAGTTTGAAAGACTAAGAACACAAAATGAAAATCCTAGAAAGCAAGAAAGAAACTTAGGCCTAAAGCTAACTAATTGCCATTTTTGCTATTTGTGGGGGAGAGAGCTATATATACACATTTGCTTCTCTCTCTACAAAATATGCCAAAAACATACTACTAATGAAAACTTTCCATAAATAGAAGGTTGAAAAACTGCAAAAAGTTGTCCGTAAGCACGTAGTATTGACACACCAAAAAAGTTGTATCGATACCATTTACTTAAAGCTAGTCTAGAGAGCTTAAGTTCAGATAAGCTTTGCGTATCGATACAACGTTTTGCTGTATCAATACAACACTGTTAAGGCAGATTTTGGCTGAACTTCGTGAGCTCGCTCCGGACACTCCCGAACTCGAATTTGGGTGTTCTTTGGACCTTTGGAAAGCTCGTTGAGTCTACTTTCTAACCCAAGTAGTTTGGATCAAAAATAGTTCATACATCAAAAGATATGACGATTCTACCCTCAGTTGGTCGGAAGATGAGTTGCTTTGGAAAAATCCTCACATCTCCTTTAATTCCCATGACCATTGGGCGACCCGAGCAACCCCCAAACCATCTTTTCATGACTTCTCATGTACCACAACGGGGTGGCATGTGGCCTTGGGCACTTGGTTGCACCCGGAGCAATTCTTGACGCTCAACCGTGCCTTATTCACACGGTTTACCTGAAAATACCAAAAACACACCTTACGTGTATTATTACATAAAAAACAATAACATATATGTACAAACACAACATACTAGAGGACTTAAGCATCAAGAATATGTAATATTGGGTGCTTATCATCTCTCCTCTCATATTTATAGGCAAGCGTACTTGCTCCCCAAGCTAGGGATGCATGGCACATGTCCATAACGTCACAAATAATCGGCTTAGCTCGGTGACATCCTGGTGATGCCTGGCCGACACTAGCCCTAGCTCCAGAAGCTTCTAGATCCATCAGGAAGGACCACCATTCGGACCCTTGGCCCGGGTCGAGCCGACCCATGGTGCTCAGCCGACCTGTGAGACCGACACGAAGGGATGATCCACGGGTTCACGCCTGGGCTGCTTAGACCGACGGACCATTCGGCTCAGTTCGTCTCCTCTTCGGCCCAACCCACTAAATTCTGGGCTTCCGCTTGGCTTAGGCCCAAACCGAGCATGGGGGCCCAACCCATCATGCTCGGCCCATGCTGTTTGTACTGTTACCACATCAAGGACCAACCCGCAGCGGACCCAAGTTTGGCCCACCACACCCAACACTTACCAAACCTCCCTGGTTCATTTTCTTGTGTTGTAGTTTTCAAGGGTAGACCTAGGAATTTAACGTAATGGGCGCACCCATTATTCTTAACCTAAAAAGGCATTTGCAATCAAGGTCAATAGACGAAAGTAAACTTAGATATTCATCATTAAGTACAAAAATTCTGAACAAAACTAAGAAAAAATAACAAAAATTCTAAAGAAAAGCACAAAAATGTAAGTGTCCACCGTTAAATGTTCCCATTTATGAAATGACCTGACAGGTTTTATACTATGAAAGTTTTGCACGATAATATCATGGACAAATTATCCACCAAGAACATCTTCCACAAAACAAAACAAGAAAACACTAATGTCGCCAACTAATCAAGATACATCAGAACATACAAAGGTCGGATTAAAGCCTTAATTTCACAATCAATAGAGAATCAGCGTAGTTCCTAATTTAATATCCAAAGCTCCAAACAGCAAAAAGTATGTAGTACCAACACGGATATGCGACACGACACTGATACTCTTAAACCTAAATTATAAAAATTCACGTTGGGGACACCTTTCAAATAATACAGTTTTACAATTAATTTAATAAAAACTGCAAATATAAAGCTCTTATTTTAACTACGTGACACCATGTACATCTTAAATCATAATTATCACTACATCATTCATGAAAGTATTTCAAGAAAAACCGTTTCATCATCTAGGCATCTTTATATGCACTAAAATATCAACCGTCACACAAAAAACCCGTCACACAAAAAAAAAGGACCTTCAACATTCCTAAGTTTTAATTAGAGACACCCGCTACTTGTTTTGTGAGTGCTCTAAGAGTAGTGTTGGTGTTTGACAAATGTCCAACCACAAGAGGACACCTCAGATGAAGGATCCGTGCTGCCAAGGATAGAACCAGGAATTTAATCTATCCTATGCTAACCCAAAATTAATAAACTGAGGTACATCTATATGTACATACTCGGAACCAAAAAAAATTTAAATTAATATCCAACGAACTTGTACAAAATTACGTAAATGTTCAAAAATAAACAAAAAAAAAAAAAAAGGTATACTATTGAAGTTGTATCCTCTGAAGTTATGTCTTACGTTATTTTAGAGAGTAAAAATCATTTACTATCGAATCGGAGTCGATATCTTTAACAAGTTCTTTTCAATGATAAAAATTATATAGTATGGGTTAGACTACAAAATAAAAATAAGATGAGCCAAAATTTATTGAGCTAAAATTTTACATATAAATTATTTGTTTTTTTAAAACTCCACCTGGGCTATAGCATATAGCCTTGCTTGTAGTTCCGCCCTCGATGCTACATAACCAAAACACCTTGAATTTGAGTATAGTGCCCCTACTTCGGTCCAACCCAGTCACTCATTTTCTTTTGGAGTTAATTGTTTGGTTGAAGAAACACGAATAATTTTATTTTTGCACATTCACTACATTTTTTATTATTGAAGACAGTAACATTTTCTGTTGTGCGCCTTTTGTTTTCTATGACACCAAAAAATGCATAAATTATATGTATCGAGAAGATTTTTAGTGCCGAGCGGGTACCACATGGTGCTCATTCGGCGCATCCAAGCCGTCTATTTCAATTTTGAACGGCTCGGGTTTGAAGAGAGAAACAAGAGAGAGAGTGTGTTTCAATCTGAGCCGTCCAATACACTTTTGGACGGCCCAGATGTGGTACTCAGGCACCACATTAGCCGGGTAACATGATACCCACCCTTCTAAAAATTTCTCGTATTTATCGGTTGCAGTACTCCTTGAAGCAATCAGTGGGTACAAAAAAAATTGCCTAGTGGTAGTAGTTTGTATAATAGAAGAAATGATACCAGCTGCTTGAACCAACGTCATTTTGGGGAGATCACTTCGATCCAGATTAGCTGAATGATACACCCTTCTACTCCAACACACACACACACACACATCAGAGAGAGAGAGAGAGAGAGAGAGAGAGAGAGAGAGAGAGAGGCAACTGATAATTGGGTAATATAAGTATATATTTAAGTGTTTCTCATGTCATCTGGTAGGATAATTAGCTTTAGGCTCATTTTATCTGTGATTGAGTGAAAAGGAAACTGAGAAGAAGCTATGGAATTAGACTGCCCTCTCTACACAGTCCACACGCGCACTCTCACTCTCTCTCTCATATCGAAGACTTGCAAGCATTGGCTCTAGTCCTGGTCAGCTGGACTTGTACGTCCAACATTAAAGAAGATTTTATTTATTTTTTGTTTTTTTACTGTAAATCACTAACGGTGCTATTGTCAGCCCACTGGGCTGACGATAAGCACACTAAAAGACAAAGAAAATACGTATTCATGTGTACTTAATATACTCTTTAGTACACATCACACACTTACTATTGTCAACTCATTAGACTGATTTTAAAATTTTCCAATCATTAAAGGAGAAATTATTCCGCGTCTCGAGGCCAAGTCTATATCTATTCTACAACAAATGAATGTGCAATTGACTACACCATTTAATACTCAACTACTTCTCTAAATCATTCAATAATTCTCTAATTAAATCATTCAATAATTCATCTTTTCATTAACAGAAATGCTATTAGCAAGGATCCATACAAGGAAGACAACAAGAAATGACGTAGAAAGTTATGGGGCCCACTCTACTTCTCTCTGCACCAAAAATTTTGAAAATTTCCAAATTCAAATTTCCAAAAATTTTGAATTGGATATACTCTCTCTCTCTCTCTCTCTCTCTCTCTCTCTCTCTCTCTCTCTCACGAACCACGATCTTTCCTCTCGTCGAACCCCCCATCTCTCTCTCTCTACCAATTCACCACCGGCAGAGCCCCACCATCCCGTCGTCCCATCACCAACGCCGCCCCTCCCTACCACTGATCAACCACCACCAGAGTCTTACAGACGCCGCACCACAACCACCGGAGCCCCCACTGAAGCACCACCACCACGATCTCCTCTCTTTCTCGCCCGTCCATCTCACACACTCTCCTCTCGATGGATCACCATCGACGCCCTTTCTCACCTGTTTTTTTTTTTTTTTTGGATAAGCTTACTCGCCTGGTTTTCATCCATGAAATAG
This sequence comes from Rhododendron ovatum, assembly GCA_019656835.1. Taxonomy (NCBI): domain Eukaryota; kingdom Viridiplantae; phylum Streptophyta; class Magnoliopsida; order Ericales; family Ericaceae; genus Rhododendron; species Rhododendron ovatum. Next base: position 12,257,876 of record CM033800.1, read on the forward strand.
GAGCGCCTTCAGCCTCTTCGCCTCGCTGGTATGGGTCTGCAATTTCGAAGCCCTAATTTTGTTGCTTCTGTCTCTCATTAATTTTATTGCTTCTCTTTACTTGATACTTTTCGTTGAATAGCTGTGTTTTGCAAACTGTATTATCTTTTACCCTTCTTTCTATAGGATTTTGTAAAAGGTGAGGCTTTGTAGAGGAAGATGAATACTTGTAACATGTATAATTTCCCTCATCCATGTGGATGGCACATTTTTTTTTTCCCATTTTTCCTTAGATTTTAATTCAAGTTGCATAATGTTACTTAGATTGAACCTTTCCATGCCCTTATGGAGTATTTCCCCCACAATCTTTCTAACAGATAAGCAGAAATATGTTGCTGGCATAGTTCCTACTATAGAGAGAGCATGTCTATATCGTGGGAAGGGTGGGGAGATGATGCATTCTGCTATTCTCACTTAATTGAATGCATCTCTATGGCTCATTTACACTTTTTTTGATAGGCTATGGCTCAGGTACACTTGCTAGAAAAACTTGCGAGAAGTTTGCTCGATACTATCAATGAGAACGTAAGACATCTTAATTCTCATATACAGGTATATCTTATTCAACTCCTGAACTCTGTCAACGATAGGCGTAAGATTGATCAATTCATTCTGGATTTTCAATTTAGTTATTTTTTGCAATGTCCAGAATGCTGATGTTGAGGCCCTAAAACACTTTGTTCCGGCTTACCTTCTCAATGCAGAGGATAAAATTGTTAACAATTTTGTGTCCAAGTACCTAAAACAGTTTGGGGATTCTCATGTGGCTGCAAGAAGAGGGTCTACATTGGCAATTGGTGTACTACCTTTAAAGTTTCAGGCTACAAGATGGAAGGTGTTACTAGATGGAAGGCCTTTCTGGCTACAAGATGGAAGGCAATCGGTGTACCTAGATGGCTTTTTTCCTTGGTGTTGTATTTGTGTCGGGATTATGTTTATTGTGCTTAAATTTGTGGCTTAAGTAGTTTGGAATATCAAGTTGTAGAATGTTTTTTTGAAATATCAATGTATGGCTCAATGACAATGCTCAGCTTTGTACTCTCCTTCTAAATGATAATTGGGATGAGAATGGTTTGGTGTGGGCTTATGGATTATATGTGAATTTGAATTGTTGATAAGTAGGATGATAAAAAGCCCGGAATGGGTTTATTTGTGAATTTCGATTGTAAATGGTAATTTAGGATGAGAAATGCCCTGCGTGGGCTGATATACACTGTTGTTTCTGTAAGGTCTCATTTTTATTTGGCAAATCTCATGACAAAAACACATAGATTTGTATCCCCATTTATTGCGTTTTAATTACTTTATTTATTTATTTTTAGAGTGTCTGTTTAGGAAGTGGAAGGAAATCAAAAACATTATGTAATTGAGTGTGGTAGAGGCTGCTTAGGAATTTAACATGGAAGGAAATGAATTTTCGAGAGGATTTCGTGCTTATGCTATATCAAGAAAGGGAATCAAGAAAGGTAGAGATTGTCAAGGCAATTGGCTCATGGAAGGAAATTAATTGTCAAGAGGTTTTCGTGCATATGGTAGCCATATTAGAAAAGGGAATGAAAGAATCACGTGTGGAGCAACATGGGAATGTTTTCCAGTCACAATGCTTGAGCAACTCAAAGACAGGTTATATACAATGCTCGAGCAACTCAAAGACAGGTTATATACAATGCTCGAGCAACCTTCCTGTTTTTTCCTAGCATCTATTTATATGCGCGTCTTTTGGAATTTCAAGACTACCGAATATATGAGTGCAATCCCTCTCTTGCTCCAAAACTGAGAAATGTCTAAGGGAGATTTTTAGTTTGTCTCTTGGAAAAAGATATGATTGTTTGATCATCAAACTTCGGGATTAATTCCAAGAGCCCTCTCCATACTTTGTGATTGCTAATCAAAGTGTTCTTTCGATGGATTTTTGGTGGATACCGACGGTGGATTCCGTAGGTTATTGGAAGGTTTGAGCGATTCAAGGCAGCGGCGGTCAAGCACTGGGTGCGGTGAACGAGTGATTCGGCATCAACCTTGGTCAATTGAGAGCGATTCTAGGTTTAAGTATAGGTTTGTTTGTAACCGTACAATGAGTTATAGTGCATGATTTCCTTCCCGTGGTTTTTTTCCCGTTTAGGGTTTTCCATGTATATTCTGGTGTTCATCGTTTATTCTTCGTTCCTATTATTTCTTGATTATTGGATCGGTAGAAAAATAGGAATTTCAATTGGTATCAAAGTGGGTCGCTCATTAATTTTTGGATTTCTTCCTAGAGCGGATCTATAGCAATAATAAACATGAACAATAACATGAATCATCCGTCGAGTCGCACACCTATTTTGGATAGTGAAAATTTTGACTACTGGAAATCTAGAATAAAGGCTATCATGAGGTCCGTGGATGAGGAAATTTGGAATTCTTGCATCGGAGGGTATAGCCATCCCACGAAAAAAGTAGAAGAAAAATAGGTCCCTAAACTTACTGCTGAACTGTCTCGCGAGGAAAAGGCTGCTTTACAGGCTAATAATCGTGCCTTAGACATTTTACTTAGTGCTGTTGATGTTAATGAGCATCATAAGATTGCTAATTGCGAGATTGCAAAAGAAGCGTGGGATATTTTAGTAACTTGTCATGAGGGAACGGATGTTGTTAAACAATCTAAGTTACAGAGACTCACTACTGAATTTGAGTTAATAAGAATGCAAGAGGATGAAACTTTTAATGAATTCTACTCTAAATTGATCGCTATCATTAATAGTTGCGAAACCCTCAGTGAGCCTATTCCTCCTTTTAGGGTGATTAAGAAAATATTGAGATCCTTGCCTGAACGGTTTAAGACAAAGGTCACTATGCTTAAGGGTAAACGTAAACTCAATGAAAAATCTGTTGAAGAAGTGATAGGTATTCTCCAAACTCATGAAGCTGATATGTTACAACCTGAGTCTCTAAAATCTAAAATTAAACCATCGGCTAAGTCGATTGCTTTTGCAAGCTCTCAAAGCGAGTCTAGGGAGTCAGATTGTGATGATGAGTATGACCTCGAAGCTATGGATATATTTACCAAAAATTTCAAACAATTTTTTAAAAAGAAAATGACTAAAGGTGATGGGAATAAGAAATTTGAAAACAAAAGAAAAAGTGAGTCTTCTAGTGCAAAAGAAAAGAACGGGATTAAAGGACCACCGGTAGAGCCAAAGTGTTATGAGTGTCAAGGATATGGTCACTTAGCTCATGAATGTATTAACAAATTGAAGAAGAAGACTAATTTTAAGGCCAATATAACTTGGGATGACGATAGTGAGTCTGACAACTCTGAAGAAGAACAAGTTGATCACACGAACTTTATGGCGTTTGGAGCTTCTTTACAATCAAACCTTAGTGATCATGAATCATTAGACGATAGTGAGAATGAGGGAAGTGATGAGGAGTTTAGTTTCGATGAGCTAAAACAATCCTACAATATGTTGTTTAAGGAGAGTATTAAGATTAATGCATGAGTCAAATTTGAAAATGGCTGAGAATTATAATAATTCTAACAAGGAGTTAGCGACAGCTAAAAAACAAGTGGAAGAGTTGCAAGATTTTTTGAGCAATGTCACTAGTGAGAAAGAAAAGTTGAGTAATGAGGTTGAGAGTCTTCGAGAAAAGAACAAAGTCTTGACTAATTTAAATGCTGCGTTGGAAGATAAAATAGAGTCATTAAATATTGAAATTGATAATGCTAATATTCTATTTGAGCGTTTGAATATAGGTTCCAAGAAGTTAGACGAAATTCTTGATGTTCAAAGGCCAAAGAGTGACAAAACAGGGCTTGGATTTTATGAAGCTTCGTCCTCAAAAATAGTCGGAGGTAAACCAAATGAGTTGGAGTCAAAGAAGGTAATGCCGAAATCCCATAGTATTGATATGGCTAAAAATGTGATTGGAAAGGTATATAATATTAGACATGACAATTTTGCTAAATTTATTCCTACATGCCATTATTGTCAAGTCAAAGGTCACACTAGACCTCATTGTGGGAAGTTGCATGTGCCAAAGTCTTCACACAGACACTTAACATATTCTCATGGTTATGACATACATATGCCGACATGTCATTTTTGTGGTGTAAGAGGTCACATTAGACCCAAGTGTTTTCAATTACACGGATACCCTCCTGTTGCGCGCAATCATGTTGTTAACAATAAAGCTATTTCTAAACATGGTAATATTCGAAAGTCTTGGACTAGTTACACTAAATATGATAATACTATAAACATGTCTAGTAAAAACATGGCTCTTGGAGTTCAGCCAAATAAACTGTACGTGTAACACTAGTCAAGTCAAGACAAGACTTATTTGGGTGAGGAGGTTGGATTTAAAATCTCGTGCGAATTTCTCCACCAACTCTCTCGATGACACATGCTTATCTGGAGGTGTTGACCTTGCTATTTGAGGCTTGGTCTCGTTTCCGTAGTCTAGGTTGGTCTTTATTGCTTATAATGTTCCTAGAGCTACGAGTTGAGTCATTTATTTAGTTTTATTGCTTCTATTTTTTGGCATTTTTTTTGGTTAATTCGCTTCCCTGCTTATTTCATGATTTATAAAGAAAATCCAAAAATATTCTTATACTTATTTGTTTTTGAAAACATAAAAATCAATAAATATTTTTGGGCTAAGCATATTTTCAGTTGTGAGAAGTCAACCATGGGATTCACAAAAATGCACTTTTTTTTTCCCCTAATGCATGCACATTTCTTGTTGAACTCCTCTCAAGAGATATATTCGGACATTAGTTGCACCATGCCTTATGACTCTATGATCACCACATTTACACGTCAGGATTAGAGAGATTATTCAGATTGGATAGTTGGTTCTCACGTCCATTGGAATGTCTCATTTTGTTTCCTCAGCGATTGACCTTTTGGCATCTTTGTTGGATATGGTGTTCTCTTGGTTTTGTTGAAAAAAAAAACCATATAAGAAAGACGAAAGTCTATTTGTGAGATCTTAATGCTTATCCGGGCGTTCATCGAGTACCGGACAATTAGGGTGAGGTACTCTCTCTCTGAGCGTTCGTGTCACAAAATGGATAGACTTTGTGAAGGCATCCGTGTTGGACCACTTGCTTAGTAACCGGGGATTGGATATGAGGTACTCTTATTTTCAATATTCGTGTCAAACGGCAGTGGGGTAAAAATATAAAAACACGTATATTTGTTTTGAAGCATCAATAAAAATTGATATGACAAAATACTCATTGGTTGAGGGGGAGTATTTAATTGTTGAGGGGAGATATTTCTAAGCCTTGAGATGTCATTCGTGTCATCATGCCTTGTTTGACTTCGTGAGAGGAAGGGTGGTTGCCATTCTCATGGAACACGAGAAATCTTGTATCCAAAGATGGTGGTCTTAATATTTTTGACGTGTCACACACCCACTATTGTCATAGTCTCATATTGCATGTTGTACTTAATTCCAGATTTATTCATGCCCGGAATACATACAAGTTCATTCATGCATGTCAAAACTTGCAGTGACATTTATTGATTCTCATGGTTGAGTATTCATCTCTGCATCCATGTGTTTGTCTTACCCTGATTTTTTTAACAAATTGAGTATCTTTAGTCGTATATAATTTCCGTTTTGTTTTAAGCTCTAAGTTAGTGTCTCTTTCATAATCAGCAGTTAATTACTAGAGCTTTCCTATACTACAAACGATTTCTTTTTGGATATATAGACCACCGACTGGATCATCCTCATTTTGGACTCACTTCATTTCTAAGTTATTCTACATAAGTCTCATTTTTACTAGTACAACACATGCATGTCCTTCATATAAATATATATTTGCATATTTACTGTGTGTTGGTGGGTGCCCCAGTGTAGCAATTAGTGTTATTTTTGCATATGTTTTTGGGCTCGATGGAGCTTAACAAGTTTCTATGTGCTCTAATTTGGTTTTTGGAATATGTTACTATGGTCCTGTTTTCGAGACTTCCTCCACATGGCATATCAGTCTGGTTTAAATCTTTTTTATTCCTACTATGGCTTATTTTGGGTGCTCTATTTATTGGAAGCTTTATTGATTTGGGCTTATTCTTGTGCACTCTACCTTTGTTCTGTGACAAAAAGGGGGAGTAATTTAACAAATTGACTTTTCTATGTTTATTAATGCAGCTTCACAAGTTGTGATTAATTTGTTAAGGGAGAGGTTGTTATGTATGTTTTGTCATGGAAGTGCCAAAGGGAGAGATTGTAAGGTCTCATTTTTATTTGGCAAATCTCATGACAAAAACACATTGATTTGTATCCCCATTTATTGCGTTTTAATTACTTTATTTATTTATTTTTAGAGTGTCTGTTTAGAAAGTGGAAGGAAATCAAAAACATTATGTAATTGAGTGTGGTAGAGGCTGCTTAGGAATTTAACATGGAAGGAAATGAATTTTCGAGAGGATTTCGTGCTTATGCTATATCAAGAAAGGGAATCAAGAAAGGTAGAGATTGTCAAGGCAATTGGCTCATGGAAGGAAATTAATTGTCAAGAGGTTTTCGTGCATATGGTAGCCATATTAGAAAAGGGAATGAAAGAATCACGTGTGGAGCAATATGGGAATGTTTTCCGGTCACAATGCTTGAGCAACTCAAAGACAGGTTATATACAGTGCTCGAGCAACCTTCCTGTTTTTTCCTAGCATCTATTTATATGCGCGTCTTTTGGAATTTCGAGACTACTGAATATATGAGTGCAATCCCTCTCTTGCTCCAAAACTGAGAAATGTCTAAGGGAGATTTTTAGTTTGTCTCTTGGAAAAAGATATGATTGTTTGATCATCAAACTTCGGGATTAATTCCAAGAGCCCTCTCCATACTTTGTGATTGCTAATCAAAGTGTTCTTTCGATGGATTTCTGGTGGATACCGACGGTGGATTATGTAGGTTATTGGAAGGCTTGAGCGATTCAAGGCAGCGGCGGTCAAGCACTGGGTGCGGTGAACGAGTGATTCGGCAATCAACCTTGGTCAACCGAGAGCGATTCTAGGTTGTAAGTATAGGTTTGTTTGTAACCGTACAATGAGTTATAGTGCATGATTTCCTTCCCGTGGTTTTTTTCCCATTTAGGGTTTTTCACGTATATTCTGGTGTTCATCGTTTATTCTTCGTTCCTATTATTTCTTGATTATTGGATCGGTAGAAAAATAGGAATTTCAGTTTCTAATGTTTGTTGCTACTGTTGTCAGTTTGAGATGCAAGGCTTCAGGCTAGGCCATAAAGCAAGGAAACCCTATCAAAAATAATTTTCCTGTTTGCTGCACATTTTCTGGGCTGTGCTTCTTGAGTTGTCATGCTTTCCAAAAAGAACATTAATCTTGCTGGCCTTGTGGGTGTCAAGTTGCTGGATGAATGAGTTTATAATTTATGATGTGCACGTTGGGAACCATGGATGGTTTGCCTTAGATTTGGAGTCCCAAGCATGCAAGAGCATAGGAGAAATCCTTCTCCCTTTTTTCGAAGAGCATAGGAGAAAGCTTAAGTCCATGTTTCTCACTATGTAGCTCTACTCATTTAGTATCCAATGGGGTTTGAAATGCCCAATTTAAAAAAATCTGGTATAGTGTGATGGATGCCCAAATGTCATGGCATTGAAATTCTTGCTACATTTGCTGAATACCGTACATTTGAAGCACAAAAGAACTGCATTTACGTCCATGTTTCTGGTACATGTGCTGCATTCGAAGCATAAAAGAACTGCAATTACGTGTACAAAAAAGCTTCATTCAAAACATGAGAATGAACCACCAAAAAATTGCAATTTCAACACGTACAACTGCATGGTCATCAAAACGTACAATGTTTACCAATTTGAATAGTGCCATTGTCTTCGGCCAGTAAAGTCTATGCCACAATTACTTCACAATCGAATCATATATTAAGGAAATAAGGAGTGTCTACACAAAAAACTGACAAAACAATGAAAATTAAACTACCAACAAACAACAAAGAATCTTCCTCAACGGTATGTCACCATCTAAGTCCTCAACAGACCTACATGCATACAATCGCACATTGGGTCCCCTTCCCTTGATGTTCTATAACTTGAGGTTGAACTTTTGGTACTCGTATATGTGGCTGCCATGGAATCAAAGAATCTCCTTTAGCTTTCGCAAACCATTGAAGAATTAATATCAGTATTTTTAGCTCGGAATCTTTCTGGTTGCTGGAAAAAAAAAAACAGAGTAAAATAAGAAAGAGAAGTTACAAAGTGCATAGATGCTCGAGCTTGCTCTGAAATTAATGAAAGAGAGAAAATAGATGTGAAGATATAAATAAATTAAGTAATATATCTATATAGCTTCTACCAAAGATTAAAGCTTTGGATTTGGGGATTTTTATAAAATGAAACAAATCTAGCTAGCTCTAACAGTACTAGGCTCCCAAAAGCCTTAATTTTGGGAAAGCAAGTAAGATACGACAATGCAATTTCAGTAGGAGACAACAGTGCCTTCATCCATGTCCAGGTGAGATGGAGGGGAGAGAAAGAAGGGAGATCATGGTAGGGGCTCCGGTGGTGGTGGTGGTGTGGCATCCGTGGGGCTCCGGTGGTGGTCGATTAGTGGTAGAGAGGGGCGGCGTGGTTGATAGGTGCGTAAATATTCACATTAGCGCTCCCTAATTTATCATTGTTAAGTCTATTTATTTTATTACTTGGTATTTTAATATTTGATTTTTGTATTGTAGGTGTTTGAAAGCTTAATAAGTTAAAGCGGATTAAAGCATGGATTGGGCCATATTTTGCTTCTACTGTTGCATATCTTGGTGGGCCTCAGAAGCGACCTTTTATTGTCACTTATTTTGACTGAAATCTTGGACAAAAGAAAAAGGAATTAGGCCTAAGCCACTGCCCACGAGGGTTAGTATTTTTTCGGCTACAGAAAGATTTATAAACGAGAAAGGGGCTGCGCACAGTGGGGGCATTTTTACTTTACACGAGAAAAAGAAAACGGAAGAACGGAGGCTGCCAAAAAGAATAAAGTACGGGGCTACGGGTGACGTTTCTTTTGTCTCGAATTTTAATACAGCAGCCTTTACTTATGTTGTTTCTTTCAGATTTTCTTTGTAATTCAAGTTCTCAAAGTTTTGGTAAATTTCTCGCAATCCGGTAATTAATTTTAATTTCTGTTCTTTATAAAAGTTATTTGTTCGTTCTTGTTTAACTTAGATCCTGTATTTATTTTCTTTCTCCAGTACTAGAAGCATGAATCAAATTAGGGTTTCTTTTATTTTTTGCATAATGATTAGTGAGTAATCGTTTAGGTAGGGTCGCGGGGTGATTAACACACCGTAGCCGGTTCGGATGCATTCTACTCTTATTTCGAAATAAAAAAAAGTAAGAAAAATATTTTAGATTGGTAAAATACTTCCTGTGGACAAACCTGGGCATTGTCGGAGCCCATGTGAACGGGGGAATGAGGGTCCAAAACTCATTCTCCGCTGCGCATAGGTAAACGGTGACCATAAGAGTTTGCATCTTACGGGGATCTTTTTCAGTTTAAAGTTGAAGGTTTTTAAAGAACATCGATTGGGGTAGATGAGTACGGGCCGGTTGCGAGTTCTATGAATCCTACGACCGTACTTCCTTTTTAATTATTTGAAAAACCCAATTTCTTAGTTTTAGTTAATCTCAGCATTAAAAGACAAGGGGTGGCTACCTAAGAGCCTGTTAAATTAGTAAAGCCCGAGTTTTTAGTCAGCACACATCGCTGTCTCTGCGGATTCGACTGCGGTCTTACCGGGTATTATGCTACATCGGTTTCAGCCCTACGCTTGGGGTAACCCATTATTTTAGATCTAGGAATCGGTCAAGCAGTGGTGGTGGGACAGTGTGATGGTAGGGCTCCAGTGGTGGTGAATTGGTAGAGAAACGGGGGGAGGGGGGCGGCGGCGGAGGTGGAGAAGAGAGAGAGAGAGTACATCCGATTCAAAATTTTCAAAAATTTAGAATTTGGGAATTTTCGAAATTTTTGGTGCGGAGAGAAGTGGAGGAATGGGACCCATAACTTTCCATGCCATTCCTTATTGTCTTCCTTGCAAGGATCCTTCCTAATAGCATTTCTATTTTGATAATAAAAAAAAGGGGACAAAAGACACAAATCTTTCACCTGGAGCAAAGAAGGAGCAGACAAGACTTTTTAGGGTTAGGAGCCCATTATTGTCTTGTATATTGTAGACACCCCAATCTGATCTTCCGATCGTTTTACTTCGTTTTTCGGTTTCTTGTTTCCCCGATGATGAATCAGGTCGAAAACAGTCTCGAGAACATGGAATGGCTTGAGTTTGGCGTGTGTGGAACCCATCCTTAGCCCTGAAAACCCTTAAATCCAAACCTGGACCTTGGGTTTAACAGTCGCGCGATGCTCTAGGACCTTCGCGCGATGCTTCACCTGCCAGATGGTGGTCAAAGTCAAAGTTTTGACTGTTGACCATCGCGGGGTTTGTTTGACACTCGCGCGATGAGTCCACTCCATCGCGCGATGGTCAACACCTGTCATTTTCACCCGGCTTTCGTGGTGATCAGGGAGCTACAGGCCTATGTGACCCCGTTTCGTCGATTGAGCAGCGTTCTTGGGGGCTCCCCTTGCACCACCTCTACCCCATTCTCCCATCACCTTTGCTACCCCACTTCCTCACCAAGCAATTGTGACCAGCCTTGTTGGCTGGTTGCATGGCCATGCCTAGCCACCAACCAACTCACCCTTCTATAAGAACCCACCCCCCCCCCCCCCCCCCCCCCCCCCCCTCCTCCCCCTTCATGCTTCATTTGGAGGAGGTTACAAGAAATTTCTCAAGGAAGAAGAGCCAAGTACAAGCATAAGCATTTCATACCACACCTATTCCCATACAATCCCAGTCCAAGCCACATCACCTCATTCAAGCCATTGCCAAGATACTCAAGCAAAGGTATAATACCTTTCTGCTCACTGTTCGAACCCCTGAGGGAGGCTAACAAGACCAAGGCTGGTAATCAATACCAATTCTGGTCCTAAAGCCAGCAAAGTTACAAGTTACCGTGGAAAAGCACTACCACGCGCGAGGTACCCACTGCATCGCGCGACTGTTCTAGTCAGCATGATATGGTTCTCGTGGGGATGGGATCCTTGTCCTCGTTCATTTATAGTCTTAGGCTTTCCTATGGAGAATATTTATGATGTTTCACTGTCTTGCATCCTAAAATTGGTAGTTTAACTTAGAACTCTTAGTTATTCAGCTTGAGAATGCCCCTGGGTTGCTTCTGGACATGTCTAAGAGCCCAGGCATGCAAAGCAATTCCTGGAAGTCCAGTCAGAACCCTCGCGCGAGTGTTTCACTCTGTCGCGCGATGATTTGCTGATTTCCAGAGACTGCCCTTGCATGGGCAGCTTGGCCTCGGCCTCCGTTTAGTCACCCCCACTGTTTAGGGGTTGTATTTCAAAATTATTACTGCCTGTTGTAATATTATTTACTTTCAAGTACATAAAAACCGCTTGGTTTGCACCTGGGTGAGCACTGGTCCTTTCAGAGCCCAAAAGGGGGTAAAATTCAAACTGTTGGTGAGGCATCAATACTCGCGCGAGTGTATGGGACTATCGCGCGATGGTTTATTTGCATGCAGGTTTATCCATGCATGCAAGTTGGCCATCGTTTGTGCCAATCTCATACAAAGCACTGTTTTGGTGTTCTATCATAAGTGTTGGGTTTTATCCCACTCTTTTATTTAACATTCTATCCATCCATGATATATCTATCACATCTTGTAAGCGTGTTACGGTATTAATCCCCGATTAACTGTTTTCCTGCCCTAATTGGCTAAAAATTGGTTAATGAAACAGAATCGCAAACAAGCATTTTTCGCAAACGCCTAAGTAAAGACGGATCTCCGGATTGGGCGAGAAGGGTGCCATAAAACCCTTCCCCTCTCGTAACCTGGCTCCCGAACCCAGATATGGTTATGACGGACTGGTTCCTTAACTTTTTCAAATCAAACAGCGCGGCAAGTGCTTCAAAATACGGTTCCTTGGGTGTCCCCTTCAAATCCGAGTGGCGACTCTGTATTTTGCGAGCGCTTGCTTCCCCGCTCGCGCTCCCTCGATCTGGGCCCATTGCGTTTTGGAATCCGAAAATTCCAAAGACACGCTGCCCACAGTGGCGACTCTGCTGGGGAGGGGACCAATATCGGTTTATACTTAGATTTTAATACACTTGAAAACAATCCCACAAAAGCCTGTCAAAATAGTGAGCTTCGCGCTGCTAAAGAAAGGATCAGTGATTTAACAGGACCTCGTGTCCGGCCATCCTGCCTGGGGCTTTTCTCGATTGTTCTATTGTATAGTTTCTTCTAAGTATTAATCAATAAAGTGAGCCAAATTTGAAAAGGCATTTGCGAATTTGCAATTCTGTTTCAATTAATCAAACTTTTAGCATTCTCATTTGCATCGATGTGGGATAAGCCTCGTTGGATCGTTTTGGCAATCCAGCACGGTTTACCAGAGCCCGGGGACCCTGAATGACCGGCAACCTTCGACGATGATGGGTCATTCTACCGTTCGACTGTTGCTCTGCGATTACGCGGGCAATGGGAGGTATATCTTTGGCCTTAGTCCAAGGAACCCGTTACAAGCCAAAACCAGCCTTTTGCATATATAAAGCACTAGCACTCTCCAAACTAGGACAGGTACCTACAGGGTAAGATCTATTTGCATCTAACCCCCACATACTGCCTATGTGTTACTGCTTTCCCTATCGCATGCACTGTACATACATACAGTTTTGCGTAGAGGCATGTTTAGGGCGGCTTCTAGGTTGTCTCTCTCTTATGAGTCCGCCTTATGTTTATTAAGACGCTGCTAGGCCCAATGAAGAGTCATGCATTTTAACGGTGCGTGTTATCAAATCTTCAAAGTCCATGGATCAACAAGACTTTGGGAAATCAAGACCTTTTAAGTCTTTGTCTACGTACCTAATTGAAATTTCAAACAGAAAACGAGGAACGACGGAGAGGATGCCGTGATACTTATACCACCTTGGCTATCGTGCACAACACGTACACCGCCCGGGCTATGGCATTGTGTTGCCTACGCCATCCCGATCAAGGTATCACGTCATCCATCCCGAGTTATTCCTAGTGCAAGGTTGAAACTTCAAGAATAAAAAAGTCAAAGACTTAGACCGTTTTTGATGTCTCTTAGTATTATTTGATTCAAACAAGGATACACTCTCGAAAAGAAATCTGAGAGTTTTGGCAGCGTCCGAACATCATGAGATAGACTCGTCTGTAGTCTTAGAGTCTAGGGGCAACACTGACGACGATGGTTGTGTTATCATTTTAAGTCTTTTGTTTAAGAGTAAGGTTGCTGCAGGGCCCTTATCGAACCTTTTCTTACAGCAAAGCAAAGCAGGATTCTGAACCATTGCGCCGCCAAGGAAAGTATCGAGGCAGAAAGCCAAACCCACTTGGGAACGTCTGCATCGGAATTCGGTTCAAAGGCTAGTCAGGTTGCCAGCTCAGTCAGTCACGACGGAAGACTCTCCGTGTTCCCTGTTGGCCGCCTTACAGTCAGGATCACCGTCAGTTATCCAGGAAATTGAATCTCTGGCGTCACCTACCTCTTCGTTCTCGTCAAGTTCATCCGGAACCTTTGTCATGGCAGATCAGCCACAACCACTAAGTCTTGAAACCATGCTCATGAACATTCAGAACAGCATCGCCACCATGCAGCAAAGGGGTGCTCAGACTGATGCAAATCTCACTAGGCTCAATGACCTTGTCAACACTCGTCTTCCGCCAGCTGCAGAAACGGGAGGCGAGGTCGAGGATGACCATGCGGAGCCAATCTTTGTTGA